>WURS02034616.1:0-11482 GCA_011762765.2 Rhinocypha anisoptera
GGGGGGGGGTAGCGTGCTCGCCGGCTTACTCAAATTTCGCTGGCGTTGTGTGCTTGTCCAGGTGGTCTTTTTCTGTGATATGAAGAGAGGTGCTTAATGACCACAGCAGTCGATGCACCCTATAGGCAATACTACTACCGTTAATAAATTTATTGAATCCAAAACCCGTCGGTGGAATTCCACAATGGCACAAAACATGGGCGTCAACTTGGATGCAATTCCCTAGAAGATCACGAACACGAGACCGGTCTATCGACGGCATCATCTGGCGATGACCAGGTTGTGACGATTATTGGGTGGTGTTCACGGAAATACATCCAAGTTACAGCCATATTTAGTGTCTCCTTCAATATGCCTTCTTACCTTTTAATCTAGTCGTAAAGGATAAAATCTCCTCGCATATTTGGAATTGTAATATATTTAAAAAAATATCGTTTACTCCGCCGTATATCTAACAAATCAGCGCATTTTCCTTATGGTGCTACAAAGTCGGTGCACGTACGGACAATTTTGTCATACTGCGATTTTTTATTTGCCGCTTGTCGCTAAAATCTATTCCAATGTTTCTCTAGGAAACACCTGGGTTCACACGAATGAAACCTCGCCCTACATAAACCACTCACTTGAACGTCGGCGCTAGCTTCGAATTCCTATGTAGGGATCGCAGCTTAGGAAATCTATGTTAGTGGACACTGGCCTGTTTCTATGGGTAATATTATGCGTAGTAAGCTTGCTAAGGTGAGGTAGAGAGAGCACATTTAGTTTTAAAGCGGGTTTTATCTCACGAAAATGCCTTTTTCTACAAAATATTAAGTTTAAGAATTTCTTTCGTCCCCATGACGGGATGACGTAAAAAAACCTAAAATCTTTACAAAAAAGATCACTCATGCCCAATTATAGTCTCGTGTCCAAAGAGTGCCAATTTGAATTATATAATGCTCATATATTTATTTCAATAATAGTAACTCACCGGTAAAATATCTCTCTCTTTAATATGGTAGTATTTTATTAAAAGGACGAGATGTGAAGTAGTTATTAAGAATCATTGATTTTTTAGCAGACGAATATTTTTTCATTGCATTTGGAAAGATTAATTTTTGTAATTCAAATTTTGGACCAAATTTTGTTACTATCAAGAAAATTCATTTGGTAATTCTGGTAAGATGGCTCGACGGCAAGTGAAATGCACACATAGGGTGGGGGGACGGATTCCTCTTCCTGTGACACTCTTGGTTTCTAAGAAATTTCTCTTGGTGCCCATGAAATTATTCTGCATGGATAACTAGATATGTTCGAAGTAGAGATTGGCTATTCCGATTCGATTCACTCGGAAATCTATTATTGTAATACGATTCCCGATTATTGTGATCACATTCTGATTCGTTTCCTTTCCGATTCGATTCGGTTCCTTTGATTTGAACCAGTTCCGATTCAGTTACGATTTCCATTCAGATCCGATTCCGTTTCGTTTACGATTCCGATTCAGGGAGGGTTTCGATTCTGTTACGATTCTGGTTCGAATCGATTCGCACAATACGATTCGAATCGATTCATCTTTGAAATTGCTTTCATCTCTAGTTCCAATGGCGCCCCCATACCCCTTAATCGCTCGCGAAGCAACGAATGCATCGCCTTCTTCGACTGGTCGTATAAATCTTTATTCTCCGAATCCCGTGTCGGTGCACCATCTTTCTGCTTTATCTGTTGATGCAGTAAATAGTTCACATCTGACGATATTTTTCATTTAGTGGTTCAGTTGTTCAGTGGTTGTTGACTCGCTTCACAAAACACACCACTTCTTTAGGTAATGAATGTCGTTTTTTGAATGTATCCTCATAACAAACTAATAGATACGTCAATGAACAGTCCCTATCCTGTTTCCTCCAAGTTTCACATTTGAATTCTTTTTTAATTTGAAAACGCATTTGAAGAGGTCCGAATCTTTTCACTTTGAACCTTTAGTTTCATCCTCGAAATGTCTGTTTATAATTGTGCACGGGCACTTACCACCACTTGAAAACGAGAGGATTGGTATTTGCATGTAGTGCCAGAACAAGTAGGTTTTATGAAAAAAATGTTTGATAAGATTCCTCACTTTTTTTACACTGTTTCTTTATCGGAAGCGTAAATAATTTTAATTTCATTACTTAGTACTTGTGTACAATCCTCTGGCTGTAATCGTTATCATGATTACGGCTATCGTCGAAACCGGTATTCCTCTGTTAAATTTTGTGGAGAAGTACTAAATACTGAAGTCAAAATTGCTTATTTCGGAATTACGCCAAGTGACAGCCTTCTCTGTGAATTTTATTTGAAATGTATTTCGTAAAATACACTTCGTATTATTCTTTAGTTTTCGTCTGTTGACTACGTTATGATCGAATCAATTTCCGAGGGACACTTTGTGAAATATTTTGAAAATGAGATCTCGAAAAATTTGATTTCCCTCTTCTCAATGATCCTCAAGAGAAGTAGGCGATCGCCTTATTTATCACACCGCATTACACCATGTACGTATCTCCACAGCGAGCTTCGAATCCACCCTGGTGCGGTGGGTAATTGAAACTAAAAGTACTTTGAGATTCAGAAGGGCTCAGTTGAATGAATATTCGCGTCATCAAAAAACCCTGTCACGTAAATATAACAGGCATTATAGTTACTCGCTCGTTAATATTTGAATTCCTGGACTAACGGCTGGGAAAAGCCGGCCAGGAAGACGAGAAACTAAAATCGTTATGTAGGTTGGAAAGAGGAGAATTTTCATGGAGGAAATAGAAAGAGGAATAAATTAAAACAGTAAATGCACTTATGAAAGAGAAGATTTGGAGAAGAAAAAAAATAATCCAAGGAGTAAGAACGGATTGATGGGGAAAAATAGGCGTGGGGAATAGAGATGGGCGATTCAGATTCGATTCACTTGGAAATCGATTATTTCAATACGATTCCCGATTATTTTGAATTGATACGTGCGATCCGATTCTGACTCGATTCGTTTCCTTTCCGATTCGATTCGTTTCCTTTCTGATTCGATTCGTTTCCTTTCCGATTTTGATTCATTTCCTTTCCGATTTCGATTTCAATTCAGTTACGATTCCGTTTCAGTTAAGATTCCGATTTAATTACAATTTCGATTCAGTCACTGTTCCGATTCAGATACTATTTCGATTCAGTTACGATTCGGATTAGAATCGATTCGAATGATGCAATTCAAATCGATTTCAAGGATCCGATTTTTCGAGCGAATCGATTCCAACAATACGATTCCAATCGATCTGATCGAATCGATTCATTCCTTGAAATCGCCCATCTCTAATGGGAAACCGAAGAAGGAAAAGTGTATTCCTCAGCTGTTTATATCTTGTGACAGTGCTTAAGACGCCAAGTATTATAGAGTCCTCAAATATATTGTTTGCTATTGATATTCTGCTACTTATGCGATACATATTGGTAATTTATAACTTGTGCTTTCCTATGCATTAAAATAAATTCTCCACTAAGCATTGAAGGTCCTCCAATAACCGTTTCTAAATAATAGCGACATTAAGCTATGTGCCTAATGAGACACGATGCAGTTATATCCGAATGTAGCGGGGATAGCTTTTACTTGATGACCAGGTGATGACGCCACTGTTCTGAAACGCGTCGTACTTAATCTTTGGCAGGAATGCGAAGAATCTTAATCTTCGTCTGACATGCTGTGCCATCTCACCCGACACCGTTGAGTACACTCAGCCACGTGATGTTAATGCAATTCTCGACGAGATAGGTATTTGTGCGTGAACATAGATGACTCTAACTTTTGCTCTTATATCAGTGATGATTAATATCGTACATCTCGGCGGTTACTGAATCTGTATTATAACGCAACAACCTACGTCCCTTAGCGTTTTCAATCCATTCAAGCAATTTTACAGCTTTTTCTCATGATCATGATAGACGAACACGATATATTCCAACTCTTTGCCTACACAGCAGCATTATCATACATGAATTGCATTTACTCTGTTTACTTCTAAACATTATATCGAATTTCAATTTAATACTTCATGTGATGCAATATAATTTCGGTGCACTTTCTTCGGAAACTCCTCTGTTCAATGCATCATCTACCACAGTGTAATGAATGACGTTGCCTTGAACGAAACGTATCCAGTCAACATGCCATTGTAAAGCAGATGAATCAATAGGAGGTAGATAGATAACTGTTTCTTTGTTCCTTTCGCGAACCAGATGAATTTTCCATTAAATTAGCGCTCGTTTTGACCAGATGCCGGGCTTCGCGTCAACCTTTCACTCTATAGTGTCCCAAAATAAGACTGCAATGATGTGAAATAGCTATGTGCTCTTTATTTTACGCTTGATTTGTTAAGACTGTTTATGATTTTCAACAGAGTGAACATAAGAGAAAATTACAGGTACATGACTGCAGATAGTTGAATCGCCGGTTTTCGTCGTTGGCGTAGGAAAGGCGAACCGGGGGAATATGCCGACCTCTAACCTCTACGTGTTGTTTTATTACTTTGGATTTTCATTCATGACTGTAAATAATCGTAGATATTTTGTTAACTATGGGCCCATGAGATAAGCTTCGATGGTGAATTGATATTACCTATCAATTCTAGAATAAAGTAAAAAATATAACCTTTAAACTCCATATGAAAACGCTTAAATGTAATACATGATTTCCCCATAATGACGTCAGTTGAACGTAAAATGAACTTAATTTTTTTCTCTACCCACTTACACCTCACCTAGATGTAGATTTTTTTCTCAGAAGTAATTGGTTTCAAGTTAATCCATCACAATATCACTCGACAAGTTGGTTGGCTGTTCCATCCGGTTATTAAAGGAATTACCAGCTGACTCGAAGGTCGTAGGATCAGACCCTGCCCCGGGAAAGGCTGTTGTTCTCAGCCATTCATAAATGTGCATTTCACGCCACAGTTTGACCTTCGGAATCATTAGAACACCTCAAAAACCCCGTTACTATTTCTTCGAAACTAGAATGGATTTCCTCCTTTCTAAGTGAGCAAACTGCGGGCAAATGGAGTCCATTTGGTGCTATTAGGTACCACCTTTAATATCACTTCAAGGTTTACCTAGCAATATCGTATGCTTTATAAAAGAATTGAAATTACTGAATATTAGCAACAAACCCCATAAGTGAATAAGTACTTGGTATATTTGGAAATTTTAAGAATTTAGAACTTTTACTTAATTTTTAAAAACTGATATATTCAGGGTCTCTTTAAAAGAGCAAATAATGCTTTTAATAATAAATTTATTATTATTATTATTTTAAATCGCGATATTTATAATAATTATATTTTATATTGCTCAGAATAATATCCTCTATGAAAAAATTGAGGCATAATGTGTCCATTTCTAATCCTATTTGAAAAATAACTTGTCTTCAGTAAGTTCATAAAAAGAAACAAAAATCAGAAGCGAGATATTTTTTGCATTCGTACACATGTATTAGAAAAATAAAGAAGGTATATAGGTAAATTAGAGGACTTCAATTTTTTATTTATAATTGACGGTAAATTATAATAATACATCTATCGAATTTGTCATCAGAATATCTTTTCAGGCTTTATTTTAAAACTGAACACCTCAATAAATCTTGAAGAAATGTACATAGGAACATTTTTATCTTTAGTGCTCTTTGCCCCGATCATTCAAATTATTTGAACTAGCGCGAATTCAATCTGAACATCACAAGTTTTCGTACCTTGCCGCATGATGACAGCACAGGTCGGTGAGACGGGTGCGTGGTTTAGGAAGGGAGTTAATTCTTCATTGAAACACGGCACAGTGCTGCCAGAACAGCGAAAATTGAATGTAATAATTCATGTAGCAAAATGCGTCGTAGAAGTATGCTATATGCACAAATGGTAATAAGTTATCAAATCCTCTTTTGATGAACGATGGAGACTTAGAAAAGTGCAACAGGTTTTCCAGCTTAAGTTACGTTTTTTAGGACTTTTCAACCATTTCCATTCGAAAACGAACTAAAACTGTGAAATTTATTGTTGTATATTGAATGTTTACAGTGAAACAGCTTTAGAAGGTCATTTAAACCAGCGTCACACAATTTAAAATTTTAGATGCAAAAAGGTGATAAATAAAATATTTAGGGCAATGGGTTTGAATCCCGCCAAGGGTATATTTTATTATATTTTTAAACGCTATTGCACCACTGCACCACCATATGCGGTTTCCATTTTGGTATACTTGTCCCGAAGTAAATGTGCAACAGCGACTCCACATAACGGAAGGGAAAAATACCCAAGAATTAAAAGAATGAAAAGTTCTCATTCCTTAAATAGACAAAATATTTTTAGCCTACTGAAGATGCAATGAAATAAATGAAAAAGATGTTGTGATAAAGTTATGTTTTTAGTTACGAAAAATAATAACGTAATTGTTAATTCCTCAGGAGCTGTTAATTTTGTCGAAACAATCAGAAATTTTGAAATGTGTGTCCTGTAATGGCCAAGTTGTCAAATAATTCTTGTACACATCCCATTCCCCCTCCTCGATCTTCTAGTCTTTCAATATGTAAATACGCCCGATTTGATCACATTGTAACTACAAGTTGTAATTTTTGCACTTATCCCTTTACCAACTCTCATTACTTCCCCTCCCTTGTTGCAATAATTTTTCGCCAAGCACCTCATCCCCCCCCTCGCCCCTCCCCTCTTACCCATCTTTTGTTCATGTATCATAATTGGATTTTCCCGTTGCTCTCCTAACCTGACGATGACTCTTTGACGTCGAAACCCGGCTCGTAAAAGAACTCCTGTGGAATTAAACAATAGTTAATCATTTTATGATTACCTATGAGTAAATTAAATAAAGTGTCGCCGAAGCGATAGAATCGCTTTCGAAGTATTTTCATTCATTCATTCAGGCGGTCTCCGAGTCACGTAAGCAATTAGTTCCAGTACCAGCCACGCAAGTCCTTTTGCGTGTGTCGGAAATCACTCCGATAACCGCAGTATACCAGGAAAAAACTCTTTAAAACAGTGTTTTGTCTGCAAAAATTCGAATAAAAAATCACTGGATTTTTACGAAAATACACTAAATTCGTTTATTATTGGGCAGCGTAGTGTGACTATCACATTAAAAAACTCATGCCCAGCGATATTTTATTCGCACGCAGTCTAATATACGGAAAGAATATTACATTTTGCGTAAACTACTTATTAATAAAAAAAAAAGAATTTTGCCTTTGTCATCGGCCGCTCATGCAATTACGGATTTGCGTAAGTCGAGGCTTGTGTAACCTTGGGGGACGCCCATATCAAAGGCGTTTTATCGGTATCTTGAAAAAATACATTGCATATATTGATCTTTAACCTATATAATTTCTACAGTCTCTATTGAGCAACCTACTGTTGACTGATTTTCATCTGCCATCCGCTTCTCTTGATAACCCCACATCTCTAGTCATTATTTCGTCAACCGCACTCATCATCATGCAGGCCAACCCTTCAGATTAACCGTAAAACTTGACGAACCAATGTTAGCATAAAGTTTACACCCGTGGTTGGCAACCTATGACACGCGGCCCACCTAGTGACCCACTGGGAAAATCTTAATGGCCCAGTAAACAATTCTCAAATACGACGATCGGTAGGCATTCTTGCCAACGAATTAAAGTGGGACATGATTTCTTTCAAGTTGTTATTGTTCGATTTCATGATAATAAACATGCAATTCTATATTTAAGGTCTATTGGATTGTCCCATCTGTATAATGTTTTTATTTTCTGTATTCTAAGATAATGCTTATTCTAAAATAGAAGTGATGTGACCCACCACCAAAAAAGTTTCGTGAAAAAAATATGAAAGATGCCCCACTTGAAAAAACGTTGCCGGCCACTGGTTTACACAGTTGTATTATCTTCTCCGGTTTGTAATAAGGATTAGCCGGGCTGGTTGGCCCGAGGGTAGCCTGGCGCTCGCCGGCGGACCCAAAGGTCATATCTCAGTTCGAGTCCCGTCTGGGGAATGGAGTGTTGTCCAATTGGGCTTTTTCTATGATTCGGAGAGGTAATGAATGAACATAACCGCCGACACACCCTATAAACAAAAATACTGCTGCCAATAACGATTACACCATATAAATTACTGTTAGAGTTCAGAGAACAATATATGTTTGTTTAAAATTAAAACCAATCTGAAACAGCGGAACCACATTTCTAATCATGTAATTATCACAGAACTTATAAAATTTCTTCTTAATATCGTTTCTATCGCTTTGCGAGTTGTTATTTCAACAAGGTATTTCCATTTATGGTTTGTGTAGTTGTTGCACCTAAATATTGTTTACCTCTTTATTGCTTTCCTATGTTCACCATGCCTGTAATCCGTGTCATGAAGATAGTTTGTTTGCGAGAGAGTAGCGCTTCCTTTCTGCCTGCTCCGTTAAAATTCGTCGTTTTCTCTTCCGTGAGACCTTATCCGCCGGAAACCTTTCAAACTGTTGTCAGACTTAGTATCGGCTTCGCAATTAAGCATCTTTAAAAACATGCGCCCGTTTTTTTGGCTTGATCTCCTTTTTTCCTGCAGTCGGAGGATTTTTTTTGCCGGAAAGTCTCGTTTTAATTGTTCCACAACGTAAAATGTAACCTACCTTTATTTTCGAAGGATGTTCATTGGTGCCAATTAACTTTTCTGATGATCTCATTTCTCCAGTTCTTATACCAACGTTGAAATTACATATAACTCACGCTCTTCCTTTTTGACTACTTTCTTAACATTTTCATCTATCATATCTCTATATAATTAGCTGAATTTCTTCCTACCGTTAAAAAAAATAAAAAAAAATTGCCCATTTAAAATTACCTAACTTTCTATTTCTTAGCTTGGCAGATATAGCCTTAGCATTATTTAGTATTCTTTCCGCTCTTCAATTTGGGTCCTGTCGCTTATTCAACCTGACGTAATTATTGCTTCTTTGAATTTTTTGACAACCACTTAAGACAATTGGACATATTAGCATAAAAATAATTTCGAATCTCTAATTTCGGAAAAGAAAGTCCACGTGTTGGTTCCAACTTGTGATCTCTAGGGCTTGACGGACAGTAGTCGCCGGCGGGCGTCAATGTGTCCATCGTATAACAGACGGCTCCAAGTTCTCACGCAGGCGATATCTTAACGGTTACCCTGCGTGATTACTTCAAGGAAAGCACTTAAAGGGGACTACTCTATTTGGATGGGTCACTACGTCGAGCCTTTTACGGTATGGTTCCCCAAAGTCGATTTTGCGCCAACCATTCCACGAATCTGTCATTTCCACGATTACCCAAACTAAATCACAGCGCTCTAATCTTAAAGATGCAAATTATGCCGCTTGCCCGTGGGTAAAGTCTCCTACGAACGAAGAGAAGTTTTTACGGAGGAGTTTGTGACCAGAGATACATATGTACTGTGCTTCGGATCAATGGCAACAGAAGAGTTCAAATTATTTATTCTCCTTGGAAAATGTTGAAATAATATCAGCTAGAGCCCTTGAATGTGTGGATAAATAATTAGTATTGGGATATTGACAGAGCATGTCATTGGATGTGCGTTAATTTTTCATAGGTAAAAATTACCTATTACATAACAAGGGAATGCAAAATAACCATTCATTCGTTCTTAGGAGGCCTATTAAATTTTTCTAGCGGATGACATAATCTACCGACCTACGAGTTATCGGAGTCTTCCGACGACCTACTATCATTTTCGAAGCGCCTTTTTAAATTCAGCCGATCAGTCGGTCCATCGGCACTTTCTGTTCCGTGTTGCAACACAGTTTTATCTTATGCACTCCCTTCATTTTCTCCTCACTTCTCCCTTCATCTTCTCATCATTTCTCCTGGCAGCTTTCATTCCTGCCAATGACACCCAGCACATTTAAGATTAACAGTCGCAGGCTGGACGCAATGGAAGGAATCCATAATGAATAAAAGAAAATGCACTTTTCCACAAATAATATTTAATTCGTACTACGCGCGTTTAGGCTTGCTAAGCATTTTGGCCCGTTTGGCCGATTCGACACCTCTTGCGCGAGTCACACGACAAACGATCCAAAGGTACAACAGACACATTTGTCTTGTACCTGAAGGTGGCTCAGCAAGCCGAAACGCGAGTAGTACGCATTAAATGTTTTTTTGGTAAAGTTCATTTTTTTATTCATTACCTAATACATTTATTTTCATTTGTATTCCTTTCCTTCCACTCTACCTTCTCCACACCCACATCCCAAAGGCATTTAATATGCTCTAATTCTCTTTCCTGGAAGCCCCTTTTTCTGCCCCATATAATCCTGCGCTGCGTATTAAAGCCCACACTAATATTAGTCACTCCCCTTCAATATTCTCCTCGCAAATGCTTCCTCCTTTAACCCCATACTTATGTACTTACTGCAGAGCCAAGTTTCTTACTGTCCAAGTAACTAAAGCGATCATTCTTCTCTGATATATGCACACACCTTTCTACTTTGACTTTGCCCTCTTCTTTTATTTTTCGCGAATCACATTATTTTTTTTAAAGATTTGGTGTTTTCCCTGGGCACGATTACAGTAAGGTCTTCGAGGGTCTTCCACCGGGTCAGTTCTGCTGGTACAGCAAACGACTTTTCGATGGCGGAGTCAAACAACCGTGGAAAACGTCGGCCGATGAAATCCTGATCCCAGTGGAAGACCCGTCCAGACTTCGCATTGATTTTTTCTGTGAGTCGCATTTGTTCCGCAATGTTCACACTGGGTGTGTGTGTGTTATGCATTTATTAAAGGAATGAATCCCTTTGCATAACTGACTACATTCTGTTCAGTAGAAACCCAGTAGATAATGGGAGCTTATTGAGTGAAATTAATTCCTTTTCTTAAGCCACTCTTTCACAGTTTGCTATTTTGTTATCAACTCGAGTCTCACCACCTATATCCGTGATGCTAAAAAAATCAATGAAACTGCTAAAGTGTATGTATGTATTAGCTGGTATTAGAAATTGTGTTCCACTCAAGGATTCAGTTACTTATTCATTTAAACATTTTTGATTTATCCCCGCTAATCGTGGGGTTCGAGTCTCGCCCAAGGCGCCTGTTTTTTTTTCGTCCTTGATTTGATAGCCGTCGATGCACCATATAAACAAAAACTCCTAGTCCTACATGGTAAGAAAAAAGTGAAATTTAACTGTCATAACTGTTAATGCATGGGGTTGCGCACAATCGACTTCATATTTTTTTGCTTGAAAATCTTATTTTGTTACGCTTTTTTAAACCGTTTATTATTTAGTAGCCTCAGGTGTAACTTTCTGGGAGAATCGTGGAATGGTACCAAGTTGTAAACATTTTAAAATGTCTATTATTTGCTTTCCTAGCAATTTGCTTGCTTTTTTTAGGGAGAACATTTTCTTTTGAGAAATGGTTAAGGCCGAGACTTTGTGGAAATCCATGTTATAACAACAGAAATAAAACTTTGCGTTCCAC
>WURS02034626.1:0-11482 GCA_011762765.2 Rhinocypha anisoptera
AATGAGGGAAAAATCAAAACCTGAAGAAGACCTGGCAAAAAATTCTAGGAATTCTCCCTGGCCACACCATCTTCCCCTATCCCGCGAGAGCCGTAAATAGCAGCCCGCGCGGCCCACGCGTCCTCCCCGCGGGTCGTAAACCTTGATGCGGAAATGAATTAGTGCCATTAAAAGGGAAATAAATTGTTCTGTTCCGGAATTGGCTGTTTATCGTCTTGGGATATGGAACAGCCACGCATGCGCTTCACAGGGAACCGCGCGCGCTCTGGGTGCAGGGGTGGAAGCATCCAGAAAGCGAGGGGGGGAAGGGAATTTCTTTAAAGAAGTTCCCTCATTCCGAGCGGAGGTGGTGGGAGGGAATGGTCCATTCTGCACGAGGAAAATGGTCGTGGAGACTTGGCACTGTTTCATGCAGGGACGAAGAGCGGGATCTGGCACCTCTAATGTGCACCACGCGAAGTTGAAATCAACTGTTAAATGCCACCCGCAATAAATAAAAGAATATCCTTTACTTTCCTCTGCCTTGAATGATTTTCCTGATGTTCCTTTCAACAATTGTTTGGATTATACATTTATAGATCCACCTATGGCATTGGTACCGTAATAATACAAATAGTTAAGTATTCCTAAGTAAATAGTGATAATTTCAAGGTCGGTGAACAAATTATAAGAAAAAGATATTCAAAAAGATATTTTTAGAAAAAGATTTTTAAAAATAACAACGAGTCTTCCGATTCTAGATAGGCATTCAATTCATTTAGGTAATAATTCAAGGAATTATCCACTGTTTAAATATCAATACTCATTAAACCTCTGTGAAAATAAAGCCTAATATTGATATAATGGACATCTGAACAGTCGATCACGATAGGGTTGAGTAGCTACGAGTATTACGAAAAATATTTAAAGAAGTTGTAGCAATTTTTCACAGGATAAATACTTTAGTATTACGACGCGCGTTTTGACTTACTGAGCCAACGTGGCAGAGGCAGTAAAAAAAATATGCTCGTCATTTAGCATGATGGGTGAAGGGGCACAAAAGACCCGAATCTCAAAGCAACGTATAATTAATTTAATATTAAACGTAAATATCCTCCCCAAAAATTACTACTCTGAACTAAGGTAAATGATATCAGGTAGTAGTAATCAATGTCGAAAAAAAAGAAAGAAGTATCACTTTTCCACAATTTTTTTTGGAAAAGTGCTACTTCTTTCTTTTTTTTCAATATGTGTTCCATCCAATACATCAAGCCTGAATAAGTAATTCTTATTAGTAATTAATGTCGTCCAAGAGAAATCTACCTTTGGCAGAACACACATGAAAATAAAAAAATAACATCCGTCGCATTTCCAAAATAAAAACTTATTAATATTAATTATCCGCTGCACCTGACCAAAAGTATCGTTGTATCCCAATGGATAGAGAATTCACATCTGGACAGGAAGGCCAGGTGATAGCTCTGAGCACCCTTAAACCAGTTGCGTGATACCCTATTGACAGGAACCTTTCTCGAAAATCAAAGACGATACGGAAAAAAATCTGTATCCTAGCAATCTTTGAACTAATTACTCTTATGTATACGTGACGTTATGATAAATGAAATTAATCGCACGTCTTCATTAGGGAGGTCGTGGTAGTCCGGTGGGTAGAGTGCTTGGCTACTGACCGGGAGACCCGGGTTCGAGACCTGGTGACGACTCCGGACACCTCCAGCTAAACCCAAGCTGAGTGATTATCACTCAGCTTGAGTGGTATAACATCTACGTGGGAAACCACAGGCGGCACAGGGAAAGGGACTGGCCCATCTACCCTGACGTGTGAATTCCCACACACGCCGTAGACTTAGTACTAAGTGAGCTTTACCCTCACTTAACGCACCAACCTAGGGGTTGAATACTGTGGTTTCTTCATTAGGAGAGCCTTTACTAAATATATTAATACACACAACCTTTATTAAAGATATTATTACCACGAGTAAGATCACGCCATTTTCATTGCTAAAAAAACTCGAGTCCAAATATTTGGAACATAAACTATAAAAACTTTGCCACAAAATACGTAACTACCAATTAGGGTTTACACTATTCAAAAGCCTACTTAACAAATGAGTATATACTTCTTAAGATTGTAGTCACTATTTTCCATAGATGCCATAAGGCGAAGTATACATTTACTGTTGACGAAAGACTTCATGTATTTAATTAATGCCAATTAAAGCAATAGATTTGGTATTTCCCCATACGGGTGAACAAATACATTTGTGTTTTAGAGTTAGACCCCATAAAATAATAATTTTCTTTTTTAACAATACTATTTTAAGCAGTATTCATTATTTTTCATGGTGTTATAGGTTCAGATGCATGAAACTATATAAGATAATTTAAAGGTGGTGAATTACATTTAAAACCTTGAATACAATTATAATGAAATATATTGATCGAAAAAATTATAATCTTGATTCAAAACATTTTAAAGTATATTGCTAATTTTTATTAGCTTAATTTCACCTTAAGAAAATCAATTCACACTAAAAGAAGTTTTACTATCTGAAAAAAAGTCCGATATCTGGTAAAATTTAAATTTATAAACCACATTATAAGAAAATAATACTGAATACAGAGTTATGGAACAATTAATACAAGTAAATTTCAAGATGCACAGTGTATAAGCAGAGCTTAAGGCGAGAGCTACAAGTCAAATGTCCGGTGGCCTGGAATGACATGAATTTGATTGATAGTAGGGAGAAAGTTGTTAGAATAAATGGACTTGGTGTAACAGGCGTGAAAGATCGAAGCGCTTCCAGGAAGAATATTAAAGCTATGAGAAATAGCATGTGTGCCCTTATTCACAGAATGAGAGTTGAAGAATGGATAAATGATAAAGTTGAAGCGCAATCTTCCCGTAACAGCATAAGTGTATTAATGACTCTTAGTAAAGTTTAGAAAACGATCTCATACTTAGTATGCTTGAAATAATGAAATATGGAGGTCGTGGTAGAGTTCTTGGATACTGAACGAAGGATTCTGGTTCAAGTCCCGGTGACGCCTATAATTTCTATGGTGAAATAACTACTATTTTGTCAACCAGGAAAGAAAGAAGTTATAGCAACCGAAGAAAGCAGAAACGCCCAAGGATTATATATTGTTATCAAGTAATTCACGATACAGTTATCATTGACCATTTTTCATCTATCTTCCCGTCTCCGAAACAATTTATCATTTTTTCTCGTCACTTTCTATTATAGTTAGCTGAAATATCAACCAAAAAAAATATCTTTGTCTTTCGTAGCGAAGTAGAAAAAATATTATTAAGTTTACAAAGTATGCTATAATCGGTCTGTAATACGATATAATCTCTAAATACTCTACTATCATAAAAACTCTTTTATTTCCACCAACAGTTTTACTATTCTGAATAACCATATCTTACTTTCTCCTCATTTAACTCTTTCATCACTTAATCTGCCAGCCCAAAGGCTTTCAACTCCCACTTTCGCAAACACACGGAAGCTGAAAATTGCCGTGAAAATTAATGAAGACAGCAGAAAGCATCCCTTTGTAAAAAGTAGAACGTTGATGTTACGGTGCCAAGAAATACGTGTTTCTAAATTAAATATGAATTCAACCGGAAACTCAATATTTATCTTCTTTTATGCTTGTTTTCGTTTCTGCGTCGAGAATATTCAACTCCTACGCTAATTATCATCACTCTTCAGGAAATTATTCAGCCGCAGAGGTGACTCGTAATATATAGTTTCGGCCTCCCCCAGGAATGATAGCATTCACACAGTGCGCTTGGTAGCGTACCATTTAATTCACCACTTCACTTGCCGTGAGCCTACGCAAGCAACTCGCGTCAACTCACGCTTCTGGACTCCGGCCCAGACGCGTGAGCGGCCCATTTAAATATTCCATCATCGCTTCTCCTTCATCCCTCACTTTTCCTTTTCTTTGTGAATATCAAAACGGTAAATTAAACCGTGATTTTTCTAGCACTAGCAGCAAACTCACTACCGAATCACGAGAATCATGGGAAGTGATTCCGTTAAAAGGTGACCTTATTCGCAACCATAGTAATGATTATTTCTATAATTAATTATTTTAACATATGATGAGTATTGAGCCGCTTCTGTGGATATTGTTAAAAAATTAAAATGCTTAATTTATAAACAGCTGATTTGCAAAGTAGTAGTATAAATTGGTAATACTTTACTCATTCTTTCGAGCTTAAGTATGAGCTTCGCGATGGTATCACGAACGAAATTATCTTTGGAAATTAAGTTAATACATCAAAACCATCAAATAGAGTGGATTGCCTTACGCCAGAATTCCACTGCGCACTTACGCCATGGGACAAACACCCGCGAAGGATTCAACATTAAAAGGCGCATCGTCGAATCGAGAACGACTCGTCGCAACACCACTGTAACTCGCTCTTTCGAAACTCTCCGATTACAGAGCACCTCTCGAGATTCTAGCCTTCTGGGCGAGGCGAATTCGCCCACTAACCCGAGAAACCTCTTAGCGGAGTCAGCTAAGTAGTCGGGTGATGAATGAAGGCTGCCTGTGGGAAGGAATTGCGAGGGGGGGGGGGGATACGCTGCGACAATAAATGATGGAACACTTGAAGCCGTCGCAAAATAATTAATATCAATCCTCGGCCACCGGGATAAGGGAAACCCTCCTCGTCTTCTGTTCGGATTTAGGTAGTTAGTCCTCCGCGGAACGTGAGTACCCAGGCTCGTGAGTAATTGCTATATTTATCATGTGCATTTCCCCAAAAGCGGATCTGAATAAAAACGTGGACACCGTATTACAAGTGAAGTAGACATCTATTTTATGATATCTCTGTGCATTTTCATACGTTTGGGCGGTATACGCACTAAATGTTTACAGAATAATTTTGAAAATTTGGAAAAATGACTATACTTAAATAAATTTCCCAGGGAAAACCTTATGATTTTGAAATAAACCTTGATGGGAGTTCAAATAAACTAATGAATGAGAAAATTACTATTTCACAGAATTAAAAATCACAAATCTTTGAAAAGTACTTTTCAAATTTATTTGTATTTACGGATATAGAAAACTCCGATGAGGTGAAGCCTAAGTCATAATTTTTACGCTGGAAATTTTATCAGGAGAATGGTCGGATATAAGGTGCGATATCTGGACTTTGCCAAAACAACTAATTTGCTTTCCAAAAAAAGCTACATTTGGGAGAAAAATTGCATATAATGTACAACACATTGACAATTAGTACTCACCGAATGAAGAACTCATTGCAGATCTACAAGATGACTCGTTGCGTTCATATTGGTTCATTCCAGAGATAGACGTTGGACCCAATACCTATAAATTTTAAAATCGATTTCATTAACAAACATTAGTTACAATCACCTATTTTTAGAAAAATCTCTTCCCCATTAAATGCCATAAAATGTACCACAGTTAATAACTAAAATAAGCCGGAAACTTTCACTTAGCAATATCAAAATTAGTCCAGTGACACATTAACTTCTCGCATTTCGTAAGGTAAACCCTTTCATTAATTTTCGTAATATATTTTTTTATTCGATGCTCAAAACAAAAGGATAGAAAGGAATAGGATATTTTCATCCCGTTTTTTCTTTTTACTTTTATTTTATTATCCAATTGCCCACACACACACAGCTCTAAGCCAATTACGCCGGCCTCGGTGGCGGCGGGGTAACGTCCTCGTTTGTCAACCTGGAGGTCGCGGGTTCGAATTGCGACTAGGTGAATCTTTCTATCTCCACCTAGGGCATGGAATTGTGTATTTCGTCATTTTTATTAAAAATGTAATGGTGTCCACAGTAATTGGTCTCTTAGTGCTGTTTGTGGGCGATTGTAAAATAAATTAATAAAAAATATAGCATCGTGCGAGTATAACAACGAACCCGCGACCTCCGGATTTGTAGATGAGGACATTACCCCGCCGCCACCGAGGCTTGAACTATTAGGCAGAAAATATAATTAATATTTACCCATTTCATCGTAAGGCTACTTCTTCTCACACTTCAACTAAGTAGAAAAACTGCTGAACTACCTCATCAATTGCTTGGTTGGTTGCATTGGTTGTTTCAATTTTACCGGTCGAAGCAACTAGTGAATTAATTCCCCATAATTACTCTCATCGTTCACACATCTAGAAGTCAAAAGTAACAAGCACTTTTCTCAATCTGAGTCACTTCACAATCTCCCCAAAGCATGGGACGTCCATTTAAATTAGGTACTCAGTCCTTCGTTCAGATGATTACAGAAGTAAGACAGAAGCAGATTGCATCCAAACTGAAATCCAATAGATCTTTTCTCCCAGTAAGAAGTACGACAAGCCTACTGCGCATACTTCACAGATTGAGAAAAGTGTAATGCAAGAAACTCAAAAGGCTGCTCGCTCGTCGATAATGCTTCTCTTAGACTTTAAACAGATAATGTATTCTATATTAGGGTTGACAATGACGTTCTCACGGTGACTAGAAAGGTTGTGACGCGATGAGAGTTTTATTAATTCTTGCCTTTTTCAATTGACAACCCAAGGACCTCCCCCCACTCCCCCTCGAAAAGGAGGGAAGGGAATGAACGAACTAATCAGCTATTCCTCAAGCCGGAGAAGCATGTGTCATTATGAAGAGTTTAAGGGACGAGGCAGGGGGAAAAGAGAGAAAGCTCAGCCTTGTTAGACGACGAAATGGAAAAGGGACAGGCAGGGGGGGAGAGAGAAAAGGGGTACATATTAAGAGGGACCGGGTGCCGTTGATGGATGAGAGTCGAAGATGAAGAGGCAGGGATAAGACTGAGAGGAAAAGAGGAGAGTAGTTGGGAGGGATTCCTGACTACGGTGTGAAAAGGGGACAGGGTTTTTACAAGGAAACAAAGGCATGAAATCAGCATAAAAGAACTGGAAAATACACTGGGGATACTGAACATGGAACATAAAGTCGGAAGAGAGAAACTGAAGCAGCAGACGTGCAAAATGGAAATGAAGAAAACAAGGGGCAAGACAGCATATCACTGGTTGCAAAAATAATACTAACGAAGAATTATCTTTCTACCTAAATCTATTGATTCCGTTTTTTTACCTTTCTCAAGCAACTGAGAAACCTTTATGGCTTCAGTTTCTCACGGTTCAGCTTGATCTTCGAAGCTCTCATCATCAATTCACTCTGAACCTATTTCACTAATTTTTTCTCCTTCTTTATTTGAGAGATTACACTGTTCAGAAGTTTCTCGCTACGCTAAGGACTATATCCTTAGTGCACCACGAAATTGTAGACATTGTAACCTGATCAATAAGTTTTAAAAAACTGGGTATTAATATAGCAAATCAAAAAACAATATTCCAATCTTTAATGTATAAGCAATAACCTTAAATGCTTATAAAGTTTCAATTAGATATTAGACCTGTCGCAATTCAAACCAAAGATAAATTCTAAAATATGAGAAAATATGCATGTCACGGGTACGATTAAAAAACCTATAATACTTTAGAGCAATGTAAAAAATAAATAACGGTCCATGTTTCCTTCTGAATTAAATTGAATAACGGTAAAATTCACGAAGTTAGTAACAGGAAAACTTCCTTAAGGAAAAGTGAATGCCCCGACCCGAGTTTCGACGATAAAACGCCATCATCTGTAGCTTATGATTACCCTTTGTGGTTGATACTCGGGTCGTTACCTAATAACAAATTTTCGGTGGAATAACCAAGTGTATTATCATTTCATAATGAATAGATTCCACAAAATTTACGCTGAAATAACTAGCTTCATTTCAGAGAAACGTTATATTTATAAAGTCAAACACTAACACATATATGGAAAGGAAATTTAGTGCTATGACATTTATAGGGTCATTAAGAAATTTCGTAGAATTTAAACCACAGCTAAATACAATGGAAATTACTGTTGCGAATTAAATTTTAGCAACAACTGAAGGGTACCATTTTTGGTTTATTACACTTGATTAATAACATTAATTAAAACTATAATTAGAACTATTTTTCATAAAATAGTTAATGTGATAAATTTCATTACTCCGTCGACCAGAGTAATCCATTTGGTCATCTAAGGTCGAGGGTCAGAGACCCGCCTTGGGTATGTGTGTTGTGTTCGTCCAATTGTGTCTTTATTCCATTTGACAAGATGTTAAATGACCCTAGACTTCTACGACATACAGAAGCTTCTCTGAGCGTCTTTCCTTGCAATTTGCCAATAAGTTAGAGGTAATAAGATTTTACGAAATTAGTAGAATCAAAGAATGTTTTCCATGTTCTACAAATTGTAATATTACCTTTCTTTCCATTGTTATACCTTTCATAGTTTCTGTTACTATAGTCCTACAAGCAGATGTGCTAAAGATTTTCTTAATTTTCTCTCATTCATTACCGAAATTATGGTAATATGATTGTAAAGTCACGAGTTACAGCTTCACCTAATACTCAATTACGGCAATAAAATATAAAATTGTATGCATTTATCTGAATAAGAAGGTTAAATAATAGATTAGAATTGTGCAGAATGAATTCATAAGCCGTATCATTATAACATCCTCATTGAGAAATGGTTATTAAACATGTCAATTTTCTACTATTTTATGTGTTTACCCTCTCATACAACTTTTTAAGGCACCGTGTTATAAGATGAAACTGTGGTCACGTAAATATTTCAGCGGCCCAAACACACTGTTTGAATCTTCCTCCTATCTTTCTGAACTCAGAAGTAAATTATGCCATGGTGGTCCATCTCTGATTATCTAAGGTTTGCTTAGAGGCTGCAGAAATGTAGTTTACACATCAGACAAAAAGTCATGAACAGAGTAGATGAAATATTACGCTTATTTGAGACACATATACGAGTTTAAAAGTTGAAATACTCCAAATGTAAAAGGCCTTTTTTAATTGCAGCTGAAAATTTCTTAGAAGTTCATTATCTTAGTAGGGGTTACCTAGTGTCCTGGTAAGGACTGAAGCTCGAAGCATGAATTCGATAGTTTCAGACTCAACTATGTGGAAGTTCATGTTCACGAAATGCGGAACACTATTGACGAAATGTTATTCCTAAATTCAATGTAAGTAAGATCACGTTTTAAGACTGATTTCTACAAAAGAAGTTCTAGATAACAATTCTCAGATGATATAACAGACACGTAGATGACGTATTGCGGATGAACAATGGTACTTTTTCAACGAATTAAACATCATCTTTATTGCATTCCATTACCCTTTACTATGACGAAATATTAAACATAGTCTAGTGCATCAACAATTTTTCGCGTTTAAGGCCCAGATAAGAACCTAGGAAGTGGATTTTAAACCTCTAAAAAATGCAAGGAAAAAGATTTGTAAATACTTCAAAAGCGAAAGTCGCGAAACAGTAAATGATATATATATATATATATACATGATACGTAAGATTGCGAAGGACAGCATAGGGTACGTAATTTGACATTCAAAAAGGCCGAAATCCAATTTACATTTAATACTAAGTTAAACCTAAAACTTAATGCGTGAGTTGTCACAAAATTAAAAGCATGGTCACGGAATCTGATCCAGTTATTGACCAGTGGAGCTCACACACAAGCTGATTGACAGGGCGCAGTTTTTGGGGCATCCATTCGAGCAAATGCCTTCAAATGAATGGATGTAGTTTCCATCTACTATGATCAACACCACCAGAAAAACTATTAAATCGGCACCGAAGAATTCTAAAAAAAATCAAAACTGCAGCAAGCAAACTAAATCGGAATCTTAGGATGTATTTAAAAAATCATTTGCATCCTCGAAACCTTCCCTTTAACGAGAGCCAAAAATCTTTCTCGGCGGAGGATCGCAGCTTTCCGCGGCCCAATGAGCAGCATCTTAATCTAAAAAATTATCAAGCCTTGACCAATACACGGTGGAGAAACAACGCGAAACAAACCTTCTCTGTATAGTTTTTGGCACGAGAAAACCTTATATCCGTTCCAACTTCGGGAGCCATCCATTAAATCGTCGATTCCTATAATTTTGGTGCGGAGAACCCAGGGGCGATACACGGGGAAGCGAGGGGAGCGAGGGACCTGGACGGGCGGGAAAGAAAAAGGAAGGAAATGGAAAGGGACTGAAAAAGAAGAGGACAGGGAAAAACAGTTGCCAGAATACGGAAGGGGCTAAGGAAACAAGAGGGGGTGGAAAAAATCCCTGCCGCCGCACAGATACGAGGACATCTCCACACGCTACCCTCCTACCTCACCCTGACGACAAGAAAATCCAAGGACGGCAGGTCCAGGGGAGATATGGCCCCCTTGATTGATATATTGCCTCGCCCTCCAAACGTCACGTAACGACACGGAGCTCGGCTCGAGAGATGTTTAATCTGCGAGATGAGTCGGCGTCATTCAGGGGGAAAGGGTAAGGAAGGTTCTGGAGGTAAGCCTCCCGCGCAATCCCCTATCCCACTCTTTCCCCCTCTCTCCCCCCCTATCTCCCCTCCGTCCCTCTCCCCTTTGCTCCTCGAAAAACCTCTTAAGGAAGACTCTACGTGACCTCGGGCAGCCGAGGTATTTATCCTAAGGCACAGAGAGGGAAAAAATCTATTCAGCGGATCTTTTTTCCGTATGTATGTGTGTGTGTATATATATATTTATATATATATACCTATATGTTATATATATAATATATAAGGAAAATACGCATAATCATGCTTATACACAGTACACAGAAAATGAAACAGGAACAGAAAAAAAAATTGGACCTACTGTGGATATTTCGAGGGCCACCGTAGGCCATCCTCCTAACATTCTCCTAGTTGATAACTGGCCAAACACCAGGTCCCAAAGCTGCCCTACCCCCCCTGAAGCCCTGACATCGCCCCAACAGACTTCTTTTTTGAGCCCTCAAATTAAGGCAGCCCTGGAAGGAACCCGCTGTTCGTCCATAGAAGAGATCCAATCAGCCATGAAGAAGACCTTGCGAGAGGTCCCAGAAGTCGCCTTCCAGGGTGCATACTGGTCATGGCAGTGTCGCTGGAAATAATTTGTAGAAGCCCAAGGACAGTAGTTTTGAAGAATTTTAAGTGTTTGTGCAAATCTGTTCAATAAATTTCTTTTTAAAAAAATAATTACATTACTTTTGGAACGCACCCTATATATATATATATACATATATCCTTGGGCCCGTCAAACTTCCCTCTAGCCTTCTAGCCCTTGCTCATTCTCTCCTGAACGGACGAAGGTGCCACCGAAAATTCTTCGCCACTGTGACTTTTTTCTTTTTGTGTCCTGTGTCTCTGTGCGTTCCACTAGTGTTCGAACCAATATATATATATATATATATATACATATACATATATACATAAACCACAGTGATCAACCTACAAGGTTGGTATGTTAAGTGAGGGTAGAGCTCACCTAGTACTAAGCCCACGGCGTGTGGAAATTTACACATCAGGGTTGAGGGGCCAGTTCATTTCCCTGTGCCGCC
>WURS02034637.1:0-11482 GCA_011762765.2 Rhinocypha anisoptera
TGGTGGTGGCTCACCCCCTGCCACACGCCCTTGTGGCGGCTTGCAGGGTATTATGTAGATGTAGATGTAGATGAAATAAAAATTTTGTTAAGCTGCTGCTGTTCAGGAAAATGATGTGTTGATTTTCCGCTGACTTCCTTGAGCAGTACTCCGTTCATTAAAGTAACGATCGCCACGCCTGAAGCAAAGTAAGTGTTGCTGTACTAGAAACTCTCGTTTTACTGCTGGTGTGGTAAAGTCCGACCGCGGAGAAATGGTCCTGCGCGAAAATTTCTGCGCACCCCCTCTCCGTCCTCGGTTACCCCCACTCCGGGCTCCTTCCTTCCCGTTTCGTGCCTCCCCTACCAGCGTCACTTCAGCACAGTTGCCAACTCTTGATGTTTTGGTTCTCTCTCGGTATCCCTCTTTGTGCCGGTGTGCGGAAAACTGACAACACTGTTTGCCTCTCCTCTAGTGTGTGCGTGAGAGAGTAAAGAAGGGGAGGTAAAGCCGGGAGGGGTGGTAGGCAGTCGTAGCTCCACCCATCGTTCACCTAGAAGGACCATTTCTTAGCGGTCGGACTATAATAGTTACTACTTAATTGGTGGAAGTCACGATGAAGAACACTGTGGTCTTCACTTTTACTCGTGAGGAGGGCTGCGGCCATCTCCTCAGGCCGACTGTCTGCTTTGCTATAGATAAGTGAAGGCACCCTTACAGGAATCTCTAGGATTTCTCTTCATCTTATTTAAGGATGGATCCCCTACGTTGTCTGATTATCACAACTGGTTTTCCAAGACTGCTAATTCGTCCATTATTAATTGACAATAATTGTCAATTCTTTAATCCCTTACAATGATTCGCAGTTAATGCCTGAATACACTACTAGATGTCGACCTACCATTAGCTACCCGTTGGACACACCCATATGGCTTTAAGCACATCCATGATATTTGCGACATATTTTCTCATTAATGTAGCTAATATACAATTCTATATCTTCGTTGTGACATTCAAGAAACTCAGGGAAGAAAGTAAAAAGATGCCTAAATAAACAATAGAAGGACTAAAAATCTCCTAACGCTGGAGGTCAACAGATACTCAAGTAGTGATTTCAACTTTAGTTTAATCACGTTAAAATTAATGTTTAAGGTTGTATAAAATAGGTGAAAGAATGAAAGAAAACTTTTTATCTGACATTGATGTTGTTTGCATTAATAGCTACTGGGACGTGCACTGGACTTCACGTGAAAACGTGATGAGGTGGTTAATTCGTCGGACCTAAGAATTTGAAAATATTTCACATATTAATAATAATAACTTATTTAATGCATACAGGTGATTCCACTAGTCCATTACGACAGAAACAGAGGAACCGATATAATTTAAAGATAAATATCAAACCTAAAATAATATTGTGCAGCTACGGTATCCTGGGTATAGCTATAATGTCACACTCTACCATTCATGGTTATTTAATAAATAAATTAATAAAATATTCTATTCAGTGTCAACGTAATTGATAATATTATTTTTGAGAAACTTCAACTGTAGTAAATATTTTAGAAACTCATATATCTTTGGAATAAAAAAAACGCAATAATATACGGGCATTCGTCGCTTTTGGAGGCATTCCCATTACACTTCCTTAAGAAACGTTGGCACTTTTACTTTTTTCTCATGAAAGAAGCATATTACAAAACGAATAAGACATGACCGGCGGTGAAGCTTTAAGCTTTTGAGTGAAGCGCGAAAGTTATTTTCGACAAGAGCTCATTTTTTTCGCATCGTTTTAAGATCTGAGTAATGGACATGACCGACCTTGACCACATGGGTTACGTAAAATTATGGCAGTCGGGAAGTATGCGGAGTTAACGATCGATTTATGCTTCTGGCTGTTTCTGCATTCCTTCGGAAACCTAACTTTTAACTGGTAGATCACAGTGCAATAATAATAACGGATGTGGTCATCAAAAATCAAACGGAATATAAAAAAACGCCGGGGGAAATCGTTCGCAGGTATTTGATTCGCGTAAAATTCGATTCGTCGAAAAAAATGAGATTCGCGTAAAAATGTACGTGGATAATTTACCTCCGATATCAGGTGAACCCAGCATAAAAGGATATTTTTTTGACATCCAAACCATCATTTCTCTCTGCAAATCTGAATATATAACAGAAATAAGTCTGACAGAAATGCGTTGTCCCTAATTACCCATATATGTGCATATCAGAATTGTGTGCATATATGCATATGTGCATATATTGGAACAGGTTACCTGAAAAATTCTTCAAACCTTTCCCTAAAAACCTCTCACCATTTAAGCAAGGGTTGCATTTATGTTAAATATTTTAAAAAGAGGTTGGCCAATGTAACTTTTAAATATACATTTGAGAGTGTGCTTTTTCATTAAGTTTTATTTTTGTATTATGGCTGCTATATAAATAATTGTGAAAATATGTATTGCAGTATTGCATTATAATTGTTCATTGATTTCACTAATTTTCTATACTTGCCACCTGGCTTGTAGCCAACTGCAAGATTCTATTGTAAATAAATAAATAATAATGGAAATTGAATTGAAAAATGTTCAAATGTTGCGACTTTATATTTAATAGTCGATTCAGGCTACTAAATATGCAAAGATAATAATTATTTTGTGAGAAATCTTTGCAAATTTTCCTGATGGAGGAAAAATGTATATCACTTGTAATCAATCCAGGTATGATATAATATGGACGTCTTGAATAGTATTGTATAAAAATAATAGAAGAGTCTAGATGCCTGTCTCAAGTACTCACCAAATAGCTCATCTCTGAATAGTTAAATGTTCTGGTCGTTATCCTAAGGCCAACTGGAGGATATAAGTGATATTTCTTCCCAGCTTCTTTAAATAGAGACCTGTCTTCTAGTTTTGGTATTAAACTGCTCATTGCATTATCGATTGGACGTGCTGTGGGGAAAAATAATAGTATTTTTGAGTTCAAAAAAACTTTGAAAAATAGGGCTGATGCCAGTGAAAATCATAAAAATTTATTTCCCAAGGGGACTCAAATAGGTTACCCTCCTGCACCAAAAATATTAAAATTTATTAATTAAATTATTAATATCTAGCTTAAAGGCGAAAGTTTTTGATTTAATCAATCACAATATAAGTAAACATTGACCTACTTCATACACCGAAAAAATATAGCTTTTGCTCTAAACCATCATCTCACAAAATGCCAAAACACTCTCTCTGGTGAAATAGTTATCGGAGAATTTCTTCAAGTTTCAAATTGCAAGAAAAAGTCACGAAAAAATAAATTATGCTCTATTCGTTCCTACAACATTGTCATGTTGGAGAGCTGAGGATATACCTGACAATGTTAGCATAGTGGCATTGGTAAATTAACCACTCAAAACAACTTGGACCTCATTTTCCTAGAAACTGACTCTTTTCTCTAATTATCCATTCCATTAGCCAAATATTCCTTAATTAACTCATTACAATGTTTCAAGCGTTTTTTTTTTAAGGATACCGGAGAGGGTAGGCACAAATGAAGGAACTCGAGTAGCTCGGTCGGTAGAGAATAAGGCACCAATAGAGCAAGGGTCTAAACTCCCTGCTTGAATATTTAAATTCGTCTTTCTATATTGATAATGCGGTTTCAAACAGGTTCGATAGGTACTTAGCCAAGATATCATTTGAAGTAATTTTACGTGACCGTGAATTTCCTTATAATTTTCCACCAATCATAACTTTTCAATGCGACGTTTGAAATGAGAGGGCACGAGAGGAGGCGCTCTATAAATTGGTCGAAAAATTTTCTTTACATCATCACAGGTTAGTCATATTTTGGAGAAATCTCTCGAAACTATTCTGCCACTTGCCAACCTCTCCGTACCTTCTTTCCCACTAAGTTCCCTTCCAATGCACTTTTCACCAACTGTCGTGCACCAATATCTGTCCAATTATTTTCCCACTTTTTGTAGGTATACTCTCATAATTAGATTCTATTTCCATGGCCCAGTATTTTATTTAGATACCATTTGAAAATATGTAATCGCGCATCGCGACTCCCCATTCGGAACGAATAAGACGCATATGCTCTAAGGATTTCCTGGTGATTCTTTCAGATGAAACGACAAATGCTCTGGATAACCTGACTTCCCTGGAGAGTCACAATATGTTATCTGCCAAATTCAATCGGTTTGGCATTTAATTTTATTGGATCCCTATTACTGAGGACGATGGATCAGCCGCTCATTAAAAAGTTGGAAGATAATACAAAAAAAACCTGACCCCGTGCCGTACCCAAGACGTTTTCATCCAATAGGATGTATATTCGGCTGAGACTTCTCTTTTGGTCGAAGGGAGCATAAGCCAACCGATTATTGGTGTCATCCACAGTGTGGCCACAAAAAAATCCGCCCCTACGAGCTTTTTTCGCCACAAGCAGTAGATTTTATAAAGAAAGCCTTTATTTGAGGCTGCAATAATGACTGGTGGAAGTGTTTATTATTGCGTGAAAAGGAAACTTAATAACTACTTGGCTCTTTCTTCGCGCCTCTTCGTCGGAGTCATCGACGTGTCGCAGATCGCAGACTTTTAAAATGGATTAAGAATCGTTCATCGCCATTAGTACATCAATCTGAAAATCTTTGACTATAACCCTGCATCCTTTCCTATCTCGTGATAACTCTATTACCCCTTGGTAGATCTTTTCTTCCAACGTTTCTTATAATTTACTCTATATATTTGTCCCTCGACCTTCCCTGCGGGGTATTTCCTTCCATTATGCTTTTCACGGATTCACCATGTCTCAGGTTGTGTCCTATTCAACTTGTTCGTCTTTTTCTTATCGTAATCCAAATTGAATTATCTTCCTCCGCTCTTCTGTACATTTACTCGTTCCTGACTCGATCCGTCACTTTGATCTTTAGCACCTCTTCCAACGCCATGTTTCGAAGGCTTCAATTCCTTTCTGGTCTTTTTCTTCAATCGTCCATGTATTCGATCCATAGAGTGGAATGCAACATTTGAACGTTTTCACATATTGCTTTCTTGTTTGGAGTGACATCTTCCTTGAACATGGTATTGTGTGTCCTTTGCCGTGGATTATATTTTAGTCCGGAAGACTAGGGATTTAGGATTAAGGACACGGAGGATTTTTTTTGGAGACAATTAAGGAACCATTAAATGCCTTTACTGCTTATAGTAGTAGTAGCAATTTGGTTTATAAAGTGCGTCGACGGCTACAGCCATTTTGCATCTCTTCACTTCGAAGATAAAACCAATTTTGAAAACACAACAACCATGCTCTGGTCGAGACTCGAACCCACGACCTTTGGGTTAACAGTTGAGCGCCTTACACACCAAGCTAACCCGGTCGACTACTGCTTACATTCTTAGACAGGCTACAATAATAAAATAAGTGTATCCACTCTAATACGGACGTATTTAAAGCCCGTGGAACGTTAATAGGCACGGTAAGGTCAATCCAAGACGAATTTTTAGACTTTTATTTGACATTGGAGAACGGAATGATTAAAATGGGCAGTTTAAAATAAAAAAAATCATGCGACTGAATTTGTACCTAGGTGGGTATTGTTAATGATTCCACATGAAGGGAGTTGTATTTGGAAAACTTGAGTGTGGAGTCCATAGCAGTTATCTCTATGCTACACAACTCTTCGATAATGCGGTTCGTAAGTGATTCTAATACACAAAATATTGAATGTTGAATAATTTTGAGAGGGAATTCACTATTTTACAGTATTAAAAGTTAGTCTCTCATAATTAGAACACCAATTAGATATTCTAGTAACATGTCATGTACTTTCTTCTTATTATTTCTTGATCCAATAGATACACCTACTACTTCAACACCAAACTATGGTTACCTACATCTAAACCAAGTTGCCCCGTAGAGTTTTTTGGCGAATTGATTAGCGGTACGGCTAAAATTTACTGAAAAGAAAAAATAAACTTTAAGATGAATTATAACTTGTTAAATGTGCCATTTTTGAAAGGATTATCACAATTAATCTATCCCAATTTAGATTCTCACAATCGCTATTTTGCTTTTTTCATAATTTCTCGGAATTTAATTCTTCAGATATATGTCCTGGCAAGTATTTTTAAAGTTAAATAGGCATATATGGTCATATAATTAATAAAATCACAGAATCCTTATGCTACAATTTCAAACGCTCCTATTCATAGCATAGAGTTCTACCGAGGTTTGTGAAAAGTTTTATCAATCAATCACTTTTACGTAGCAATGTGAGGATACTATCCCATATGTGAACGATAGAAAAAATAATCATATTTACCATCAAATGGTTACGGAAAGATTTTAAAAAATTACGTCATATACTTGTTCTCTGATTTCTGTCCATTTCAAGTATGAAAAATTCTATGACTTCGCCTATACATGTATGCCGTATAATCTTGCAATATAAAATAGGTTATAAAGTCTTTCTGGTAAAGCTGAACATCACAACACTTACACCTGCCATTGTAGTACATCCGAAATAAATGTAGCGGAATTAGAGAAGCCTCTTATATTATCACGTATATAATATACCTCTCACTTACTACATTACCTGGACGTTTCTCCCTCAGATATTTTTCGATATTTTTTTGCAGTTATGCTCATGGTTCATGGCAAAACATTGCAGTAACTATAAGTCACACACAAGTGTTTTTCATGGAGTGGTGAAAATGATTATTTTAGGACCCCACTACCGCTTCTCCTCCTATTAAAACCAAAGTCTTGGAGTAAAAAATAATTAGCACGGACATATTCCCGAGGCGGCATTAAAAACTTGGGATTCTAATTTGAACGACGGAGGAAGCGAACGAAGAGGAGAAAATAAACTGGGCGTTCAAACACAAGCATAAAGACAACGACCACCGTGGGTATATCTCCTCCAACCATATAGTTCCTCTTATTAAAGCCATCCTTAAGCTGTGGCGTTAATTGAAGTTAAGTGCCTGCGAGAGCTCCTTCGAAGGGAAGACAAAGTTACGTGGGAGGATGTCAGAGTTGGTCGCGGTAGGCAAGGAGAAATACGTGAGAAAAGTCACCACCTGAAGCGAGAGATGGTGGTCTTGTTGGCGAACACTCTTTTAAAGTCGCGTCCAGAAATCCCGTCAACGCCACATGAAGGAATTAGTGGTCGCTTGGGAGTTAAGGGCGACCCGAGGTGTGAGGTAATTTCGCAACGTTATTTCCATAAGACAAGGGGCGGGCGCAATTTACAGGTCCTGGGCGGAATTCGGTTCCTCTGCGTGAGGGCCGACAGGTCAACGTCAAGCCACGCAGCCGGATTATTTTTTCGCGACGTAACAATACCACGCGGAGAAATTATGATAAATAGCGAACAACTAATTTCATCTTCGGGTTCTTGAAAAATATTTTTTTTTCCTATCAATGAAAATTAACTTCTACTTCTAAGAATTACCCTGCAAACCGCCGCAAGGGCGTGTGGCAGGGGGTGAACCACCACCAAACATTCACATTCACTCCCAAATGCAATTGTTAAGAGACACATTCCACTCAAAGTGAAGTAACCCGCATGCAAAATAAAATAGTAGAACTGCATCCACAAAATGCGGGACAATGTTAGACTTCTCACTACAAACGGGCATGAAAACAACTACAAACGCCGTCACAATATGCATGGTCCAAACAGGAGATCTACTCCTTCTAAAATATCAACATATACTCTTGCATGACTAACTCCTTTAACTTTGGGGACAATAAAGTGGTTTTGGGACCCTAATGGGCTGGGGGGAGGAGAGAATTATATTTATTTGAGTATATTTATTGCGTAACGATTAGTATTCATGAGTCTAACATTGTCCCGCATGTTGTGGATGTTGTTCTGATATTTTATTTTATTTTGCATGCGGTTTGCTTCATGAGTGTTCAATGTGTTTCTTAACTTTTGCAATTGGGAGTGAATGTTTGGTGGTGGCTCACACCCTGCCACACGCCCTTGCGGCGGTTTGCAGGGTAATGCTAAGAAGTAGAAGAAGAAGAAGGAAGAAGGGCCCAGTCTCGCGGGCGGGTAGTTAGGGGGTGGGGATTAACATGTGGGTGATGGACAAGACAGAGACATTTTGGACGTCCATATCATAACGTGTACCGAAAAGTAGGCCAAAAAATGAAAATTCTTGACGTGATGTTGTGGAATGCAGAGAGATTCATGGGGCAACGAAATGGCGAACTTCCACAGATAAAAATTTTACCAAGCCTCGAGTTGATGACCTGTTTGATTGATCTGATGATGGCGTAGTAACACTGAAGCTCGAGTCATAATAAAATTTTCGTCAAGTTCGCCATTTCATTTGACCATGAATTAGCCAAAGAAACACTTGTGTTTCCACTAGAGCTTATTTTAATTTCAAGATGTTTCGCTACGCTGTGACATCCTCAGGATATGACAAGAAGTATGTTAATGGAGGAGTATGGTTGGGAGCCTCTCGTTACTGTGTGAATTTGGGGCACATTACTTCAATGAAGATGTTAATGACATATTGAAGACCCCTCCATTTGACGATATGTCAGATCAGGCACGTTAAATCAGAGAGAGATAGAGAGTGTAGAACTAATAGATTTAAAAATGTTATTTTTCCCCCGCATGATCAGAGATCAGAATAAACTATAGTACGTCCTAGGGATCGTTAGAAAATGTACTTTATATACTTTTTAGTCATTGTGCGTGTAGGTTAATTATAGGAAGTTTGACGTCTTTCCCGATTGATGTGAATAATGTTTGGATGAGAGTAGTTACCTTTTGTATGAATAATTTTGTATCTTTTGCACGTGGGAGTGCAGGTATGGTGGTGGCCAACCCCCTGCCACACACACTTATGGTGGGTTTGCAGGGTAACACTCAAAAACAGATGAAGTAGGGTATGCACCCCCATACGTATCCGAAACCATGCATTAGGAAGTGGACTTTAATGGAAGAGGGGATGGGGGAAAATTGCTCGGTGATTTTTGCGTGAGTTTTGTTGCTATGGTAAGTAAGATTGAGGGAGAGGGGGGGAATAGGCGAATATGGAAGGGTTATGGATTTTTCGGGGTCAACTGCGGGATATCTAGGTGGTGAGAGTGGAGAGGGAACAAATGGGCATTATTGATGGTTTTTTTTTCTTAGGATTAGGTTAGGATGGCTAATTGTTCATTAAAAAAATAACGACTGCTTTAACAGGAAGACTCGTTCGACCACAGAGTAATGATCACTCCTCACACCACGGAAGGGAGACGAACACAAGATAGGTGAACTCGGTGACGCAAAAATGATTGCGTCAATTTACTTGTTCATTTAACGACGCGTATCTCGGAATATTACGTATTCTCGCCGCAGTCAAGTAAGACCTAAGTTAAAGGCCCTGAAGACTGCTGATTTGTTGATACTCGACTTTTCCTCTGATCAACGAGCGAAGTACCTTTGTTTCCCACCTTTCCTGTGCTGGATGCGGGAAAGAAATAGCAAATGGGAAAGCATGCGCGCGCGACTCCTTCCACGCACGACCCTCGCGACGGCTGCGCAAGCCGCCTCTCAAAAGAGATGCGGAGGAGAGGCCGCCCCCTCGGAAAAATTGTTAAGAAAAGTTAATTATGACTGCGGGTTTCTCTCCATACTCCATCTGCTTACTAGTAATGATCTGCTACACAACCAGGGTGAAGCACGACTCTCTGAAAGTTCAAATGACCTCGGCAGTTGGCGTTATGCCCTCATTCCTCTCCGCGGGCAATTTCATTACCTCGATGCTTGGTGGAATATGTCAAGAAAAAGATATCGACAGTATTTATTTCTCTCAGATATTTTCGAATCAAGTACCATTTCTTTGAAATTTATAGAACCAAAATATTTACACATCCAGGACACATGAAAGAGAAAAAAATACCATAATCTCTATGCAATAAAGTCCCACGCGATCGTTTACATGAATTAATTAAATTAGAAGTGCATATTTTAATACAAAGTGTCATATTGCCACTTCTATTTCTATTATTAATTGACATAATTACAGATTGTGACGGTATTTGTAGTTGTTTTCATGCATGTTTGTGGTGAACAGTCTAACAGTGCCCCGTGGATGATGTTTTACTATTTTGTTTTGCATACGAGACTTTCTTTGACAAATTTGACAAATTTCTTTGACAAATATGACTCCTAACATTTGCATTTCAGGTGTGAATATTGGGTAGTGGCTCACCCCCTGCCAACGCGGCTTGCAGGGTAATACTTAGAAGTAGAAAATAATGAAATGATTAACATTAAGTTTTATCGGGAATCTCAGTATTCGGTAGTACACTATTGTTTTCATTATCCCAAGGAAAAGTTGTGTCAGCGGGCGATAGAATTGATGATTGTTGAGGAAAGTGGCAATTTTAATTAATTTAAAAAATGCAGATGCTGTATAGAAAATTAATGGCATCATCATCCAAAATGTAACAGCTACGATTGATTCTGGAAGTAAAGCAACTTTTTTTTACGACTAAGAAGTCACTTAGACGGACATTTAATTAAATAAAAAAATAATTTCACCCACTAACGCTCCCATGATTATGGTTCAATACACTAAAACAATAGGCCCTCTTGTTGAAATAAGCACATTAAGTAAGAATAAGCACTAAAAAAAATAAAGATTAAAAATTTCATCATGAAAAAGGTGAAGAAAAAATAAGGTAAAAGTACGTACGCGCATACTCAATATAGAGTGCAGAATTCTGCCACAAAAAAGAAGCAGTAGAACATATCTTGAAAGAGCATAAATGCGACTCAGGACTACGACCTCCACTGAGAGAGGGAACGAAATGCATCCCTTAAAAAATACTGATGAAATATCATCTTTCTCGTTAATCCAACTGAAAGATCATTTCCAAGATCTGCGAAGGGACGGAGAAATCAATGCCTGATCACTTTACGTGCATCATATTATAAGTTTCTATAAAATTTGATAAAAATTATTAAAATAAACTAAATACAGAATACTGAAAAAAGACTACCAGCAGATGTTGGTAAGTATGAAAATGATTATCTGAATATTTAAAAACTTTATTCGATGTTTTATATCAATTTTTCTGAAAAATACCTATATTTCTTTAATTCAACGTGATGACCGTGTATCCTGTAGACGAATAAGATTCACTAGTACTGTTAGTTGACTATATGGGATGCGAATAACGAATAATTAAAAGATAACAAAAAGGCTACGAATCTGAGAAAGAAGCTGGTTTCAGATATGCTAAAATAAACCTATTCTGTGAAAAATAAATGGCTGATATAAAAAAGAGTAATCAATCGAGAGAAATATGTTTATTAGCCGAGAAAGACATACTCGTACTTAGGCTTTGCTTCGCATTGGGGATTCCAAATGGCAAAAGGAAAAAAGTGATAAGTGTATAAAAATCTTTTGCTATATATATATTGGTTCGAACACTAGTGGAACGTATAAAGACACAGGACACAAAAAGAAAAAAACTCACAGTGGTG
>WURS02034648.1:0-11481 GCA_011762765.2 Rhinocypha anisoptera
GGTCGGGTGAATGGTTGTATCGTTGTTTTTATAGCTGTGTGCATTGCTGTGTGGATGGTTGTGTGTATATTTGTATGTCTGTATGTTTCTTTAATATTTTTTATTTTATTATTATTTTATTTTTTAATTTTATATTCATAATTTTTTCTGTTATATAGCAGGATATGTTTGCACATAGGTATTATTATTATTTTATATTATTTTTAAAATATCGGTATGTAATTTTGTGTATGTATATATATGTATGGTATATGTATGTATGTTTCTATAATAATTTACAACATTATTATTACACATAGTAGCTATTGTATCAGTAGGTTTTCGCAGGTTTTCACAACCCCCTTTTTGTGTAGGTGTTTTCCTCCAGTGGGTGTTTTCGTAAAGAATAAGTCAACTATTCTTACGTGTTTCCCACGAACTTGTAAATATGTTTCTACACGGTTAGTAATTATAGCATAATTTATATCCAGCTTTATTACTTTATTTTGTAAAATCTTTCTTTACATTTTTTTAAATAAAATATTTTACTTTCGTGTAACATTATATTTGTGACAAGGGGGGTTAGGTGGAAGAAGGGAGTGTCTAGTCTCAATCCCGCCCCAATAAAGACATTTTCTTATTATTATTTTGGCACAGCTGGGCAGCGCTTCCCAGATGCGGCTCGGGGTTAAAACTAATTCGTAATAGCACCTCGTGAATATTACGCGGTAAAGGGTCGATAACGGAACTAAAGAGCACCCCTCCTGTACGCATGCGATTTGCAAATTAAAATCAAGAGTGCAATCTACAAGTGCCTTTTCATTCCGAATTGGCCTTCCGTACCGAATACCCCGATCGGACATTTGAAATTCACCGCAAGCCCATTCCCATTCGCCGCGAGAAAAGAACCACCTTAAAATGCTTTGCATGCCCCGGTGGCATTGTCCAAAACAATGATGACTGCTTATAATAACGGAAAGTCCCGGTAAACACCCCGAAGAACCAAATTATATCATAGAACTGACTCCTTAGAAAACTGAATTATCCATAGGCAGAAGTCATCGACGACCAAAGAAAAAATTTTTGTAAATCTGATTGGTCTACCTGAAAACAACACGTGGATGATTTCAGTTCGAAAACTGAATAGCAGATAACACGCCTTTAGGGCAGTGTCACGTCACCTTTAGGGCAGTGTCACGTCACCTTTAGGGCAGTGGTCCAAATTCACAGCCACCCATATTCGACCAACAGTGTATCAAGTACATTAGTTATCTATATACCAAAAAACAAAGTGATACCTAAGGTTCGTCTGTTAGTTGGGGGTAGAACTCACCTATTGATAAGCACGATGGGACGCGAAATTTAAATGTTAGGGTAAGGTCCCTTTCCCCGTGTCGCCTGCGATTTCCCAGAAAGATCTAGTGCGCAGAAAATCTCTCAGCCTGACTTATAGCAGGAGATGTTTCGAGGCATCAGCGAGACTTGAACCCGGGCCCCACGTTCAGTAACCGAGCACTAAACTGAGTGGACTACCGCAACACATAGTTATCTATTTACTGTTGAAATAATGAGCAATGCTTCCTATAATTTATTTATGTACGGAGTTCAGCAACAAAACGAGGGGAGACTCCAAAGTGCATTTAAAGGCGGGCACCGTCGCGACGCGTCAGCCGAATTCGACTAATTACATTTCCTCGATACAAAATGTACCTGGGAAACCCCAAGTGGCTCATGACCTTTCCGACGTAACTTGCCCCAACTAAGACACACAATTTCAATACGGAAACTGGATCCTGACCTCTTGAGTACGTATATTCCAACTCCATAACCGCCGGTCAGCTTAACTTCTCATTTATCAAAAATTTTAACAAAAATAATATGCCAAATAATAAAACGAAAGGTATAGCATATAGTCACTGAGGAACAATACGAATTTAGAAGAAACATGGGGACAAGGGAAGCAATTTTAGCAATGAGAGTATTGATAAAAAAAAAGAATAGGAAAAAATAAAAGAGACGTACCTAGGTACATAGCCTTCGTGGATCTACAGAAATAATTTGATTGAGTATATTGGGAATTTAATGTTCAGCATGATCAAAAAGATCGGGATTAGATAGATAGATAGAAGAATGATATATGCCCTCTACGAAAACCGAGTGGCAATAATTAGCCAATGAGAAGTGGAAAGCGAAGCAAAACTAAAGAAAGGAGTGAGGTAGGGGTGTTTACTGTCACCAATTATAGCAGTTATATCAGGAAGCGAGGAGTTGGAGAGAATGTTGGCAACGACGGAGAGGGTTTTCGCGGCATATAACATGAGAATAAATAAACAAAAAACGAAGGGATTGGTGATCCGAAAAAACGGAATCGGAGAATCAAGAATAAGAGTAGGAGGAGAGAAAGTACGAGATTTTTCAGAATATACATATTTAGGCAGTGAATTTACGAGGGATGGGAGGAGCAAAAAGGACATTAGAAGTCGAATCCTACAGGCTAAGAAGGCGTTCTATGTACTAGGAAAAGTTTGCTCTCACCTCAGGAAGCATGAATCTGGGGATGAGAAAAAAATTCTTAAAAAAGTTCGTATGGAGTGTAGCTCTGTACGGATGTGAGGCATGGAATGTCCTAGCTGCTGAGAGGAAAAGAATGGAAGCTTTCGAAATGTGGTGTTCCAGGCGGATTCTGAAGGTGAGATGGGTTGATAGAATGACGAATGAGGATATACTCAGAAGAGTGGGAGAGAAAAGAGAGAAATATGGCAATATCTGGTGAGGACAACTTGGATTGGACAGGTACTAAGACTCGAAGAACTACTACATACAATCATAGCAGGTTTAACGGAAGGAATGAAAGGTAAAAGACTAACACGACGAAAGTATATATAACAAATAATTGAAGATACCGGATGCAGCACAAACAGAGAACTGAAGGAAAGAGCGAGGAATTGGGAGGAATAGAGGGATGTGATCGGGTGCGACAAACCAACCTTAGGGTTGACAACTTGAGAGAGAATCGCCGGTACCCTGTACTATGGCATAGCACCGAAAGGTGGTAGTGCCAACATCGCCAGAACCATGATTAGAGAAAGTAAGATCCTCCTTAATTATAATAGTGGTTTCCAGAAAATCATTGGAGAAAATGCACATCATACTTTCGGTTGTCTTTGCGGATAGGACAACTGGAAGAATACGGGTTCCGATAACTAGAAGAATGCGACCCAATGTAAATATTGCGTAATCTCTTGAGGGTTTTCCTGGGACTATTGGCAAAACCGTATCGATGTTGGCATAACATCGATAAATACCACCATAGCATCGCCTTGAAGTGAGAAACACAATCACTATAATTTTAAATCAGCTGTTTTCAAAACTTTCTTTCTGAATTACCCCCCCCCCCCACTTTCACTACACTTCGGAATACGATCCACCCTTTACCAAGATAGTCTAAATTTAAAAAATTCATTTCAAATCTTATGTGAACATTACATTGAAAATATTCTGCTTGTATTAGTATGCACACACATATATTTTGATTATTTTTACAGTAGTGTTACAAATTTAATAGTCATAGAAGTTTTGATCGATTCTCAAAAATATAATAGAATGCTGGCCTTAATTCCCACCCCCTAAACTCACTAACCCCCCCCCAACAGGGGAAGGACTCCTCATCGCTTGAAAAACAGTTTTAAATTATTCCTTTAAATAAAAATAGACGTAATATCACTGAGAATCATTCGGAGCACGTTATTAGGTAAACTGCAGTGGACAAATGTACAAATTTAACTCGCTCTTGGGCATGAAGTTTATTTCCAAGGGTTCTCACTACTTCCCAACACCTCCAAAACGTATAAAAAAATGAACCCAGAAAAGATTACTTTCTTTCACCTTATTTTTTTTGATGATTCAAAGTATGCGAAGTAACTTGATCCAATCAGGAGATTTTTTTCCGAACGAGTTAGTGTTTGCCCTGGCTCCTACACTGGCAAGGATACTAACTTCTTGCTAGATGAAAGGAGGAATTATCCATCGCCCGTCGTGGACTTGTAAAGTTTGCTTTATCCACGCAAACATGAAGGAACGTTTTCAATGGCGCCTCCAGAAGGTAAGAACGGTAGGCAAAGAAACTAAAGGGACCACTGTAAACATGGATCTCTAAGGAAAAAGTCTTAAAGATGGCAGAGAAAAAAATACGGGCTCAAGGGTTTGAACTCCTGGATGGGCACGTATTCAGGCCGACGGTCCAGGGAAAGGTCAACGGAGAAACGAGAAGAGGAGAGGGGGGGAGGTGGAGGTGGGAAGATGCAAAAGGAAATTTATTTATAAACGAAATGTTATGACGTTTAGAAACAGAACACGAAAGAGGAGAACAAGATGAACACAAACTTTGCTCAGAGCACGAGAGCCAGAGTAGCCGACACGCTCTCCTTAATGTGTTGAAGGAAAGGTATACTGTGATGGGAGGACCAAGATCCCATTCACATAGGAATACTATATAGACGAAGATAAACGCTCTAATTTAAGCTTCTTGAGATTTGACCTTAGTAGATATTTAGGAAATTTACCTACATCAGAGTACCACATCCGTGGATGAAATAGATTAGAGCGGAGCGAACATATGGTAAAACTACCATTAAGATGTGTATTTAGAATACCAATACAAAAAATAATGAAACTTTCAGGCAATCATATTCATATATAATACGAAAACGTTTCAGAGCTCCGCCGAATCAACTGGCAACCTAGAATACAACTAGTACGTATTTACATTAGTTTAATGTATGACTACTCAACAAACCTAACTTGGAAGATCTCGTGGTAGCATTTTATTTATATGGCACTATGATCATTTCGCACCTCTTCAAATTATAGAAAAAACGAACTTGGACAAGCACAAAACCAATGCCCTGGGCGGGACTCGAACCCGCGACCTCAAAAAAAAATTAGCCGGCGAGCGCGCTACCCCCAGGATAACTCGGTCGGCTTGGAAAATCTCCCGAAACATCCTATGTAGATAACCACTTTGCCATGAAAGTATAAATATTTTGGTATATAATATGATCTTACTTTGATTATAATACTTGAATGTATGGTTATAGGTTTGCGGTTATAGGAAACTACAAAATTTTTTAGTTTCGAAAAAACATGATTTCTCAAAAAAATTAGTTAATGCTACTTCGATACACTCAACCACTGGAAGCTGGAAACCGCAGGACGGCAGAGGTCAAGGATCGGTCCGGCATCAACTGCCAAAGCCGAAGGATAAAGTGATGTTCACGAAAAGGGTCTCTGTGGTAGAAGACGATGGGAAACTACCAGATTGATATCCATAGAAAATGTAGCCTAGCATTCATATGAGTATATGAGTAATTACATGAAAGCAAATTCCCTTTACCTTTGAAACAAGAATCAAATAATAACCAATTATGAAATCACATATATTCAATTTCCTAAGTAAATTCGAATTAAATTAATCATCATATGTTTAACTTTTAAGTTGTATGACTTCATGTGTGTTTAATATAGTCTTGATTATATCATAGTATAATTCCCATGGTTAATTTCGAACAATTGTGATTAACATAGCTGTCTAATGTACAATTCTTCATCGATTCTTTGGATTATCGAATGGAAGAATGAATGGAAGGATTATTTTTGCATTAATTTTATAGCGTAAGTGTAATAAGATTCTACCAAAGTATACGATTTATTACTCTAATGCCATACTATACCACACTTGGGCCATACCTTACTCAACTTCGTTGGCTTAGACTAGCCCACTGAAGTAAATACCTCCTAGGAGCTTTCATCTACAACCTGTTTATGAGTAAAAGACCCTCCTACATTCAAAATATGCTTACATTGAGACACTCCACACAATTTGGTCGTTCAAGTAGGCTAAGTCCTTCAACGCTTTATTTCCCTCTTCATCGGACAACAACCTATTAAATGTCATTCCTGATTTCATCAGTAAAACTATGGAACTCATTACCTGTGTCATCGAAAAGTGTAAAAAATATTAGAAATTTTAAATTACAATATTACAAGTACAAATCTCCTAGACACGTAGACGTTACTCAGTGCTACTTATTTGTATAACACTTTAATTAGAAATTCCTGTATCTAGCTCACCTGCTAAAATCTATTGAATATACCACGATGTACTTTATGTAGGCGGATATGAATGTATGAGTATACATATATATATATATATATGTATGTGTGTGTAATTCAAATTATTGTACAATTTTCCTTTGGCCTCTGTTTTCTGTTTTTTTTTCTTGATGTAAATCTGTTCTTGTTCTCAAGTGACCCAGTTTCCACAGAACATAATAAACTTATTCTATACCATTGAAATAATAATACTAATATTTTTGTATTTTACTCAGAAAATATTAAGACCAAAACGTAACTGTAAGATAAGCTCTTACAGTTACCTCTACAATTGAAAACACCCATCACTTGAGCGGGTTCTCGAACTTGAGACCTTGGGTTAGCAGGCAGACACTCTACCCACCGGTATAAACAAGTTGGCAAGTACTATTCTAAATCATTCGAAATGCCAGGGCATAATATTTCAGATAAAATGGGAAAACGAATACTAATGAATGCAGAATACGCAAAAAAAAGCGGAGCGAATGTCACAGCCCTGCTTGAACAACGCTACACCAGGGTGGTGCCAGGAAAATAAACCATAGATTATCTAAAGAATCAAAGATTTAACGTTCCCAACCGGAAATCAGGAAAACACAGTTTTCAATACGGAAAAAAATCCCATTGTAAGGTTCCACTGCCTTCTCTCGTCATCATGGCTGACCGCATAGCACAGCTACGACGAAATGAGAGTGTCACAAGAGAGCTCGTTGATTTCATATGGCGCGAGAAATAAGTCCACCGGGTGGATACAAGTTCACCTCCGGAGTGTTTGAGTAATTATCAACAACGCCCAAACTAATGATAATCCCAGATCATTCAATCAGGAGACATTAGCCATCCAATGCAAATTTCCTCACGCTCTGCAAGCTCTTTCTCATAGCCTACTTTGCCGTTTCAAATACATTTGGATACATTTCGTAGGTTGGATTCATTGGATTTTATCGTCAGAGGTGGTGTAAAAACATTTCGGAGGTGCGGGTTGGAAGAGATCGAGTAAATGACCATGTTAGAAAGCAGCGAGCTTGGTTGAAAAACATTAAAAGGGCTGGAGATTTGATCTCAAATTAATAACCCAATGGGAATACAGATTATTATTTAATAAAAAAGTTTACCCCTGCGAGACTCGAACCCAAGACCCCCAGGATGGTAATTCCGCACGCTACAGCAGTCAGCGAGACGCCTGCCTACGATAGGGAATATACTGTGGACCCCTCGGCCATTGGCTTCCGACTTGCACGGAAATATGTATATATCTTTATTTGTGTGCTCTTACATATAATTTCAATATCATCCAGTTCTGAGTTACGTTTAAAGTTTCAAGTCTCCGCTCATAGGGAAGTTAGTTTAAAATCGATTCCGAGCTTTGACCAGAACAGACATCCAAACATACAGACATGAAAGCGAGTTAATAAAAACGTGATGATATAAGTAATTTTTCAGCAGCTAAGGGATTGTGTTCTTCAAAAAGAGTACCAGAAACCACAACATGAAATGCCCTTACATGATTGAATTTCTTTTTATCTTTAAATCCTCAGACATACAGAATCCCCATTATTGTATTTTAGCCAACGTGCATAAACGGTCATGTGAATAACGTACACACCATGTCAAATTTTGAAATATAGGAGGCAAATTGCCCAAAGGATGGTAACGTAGGCACCAAAGGAAACCGATTGGCAATGGTAAAGGGATGGGGGGTGAATAACCATAGGAGTGGGAGCCTCAACAACGTTACATCACTCTCCGCCGAAGAGTCCGTGATGTTACTGATTGTCTTATCTAGTTTGAAACCAGTGGCTAAATCTAATAGCATTTGGTAAACTACTGACCGTACACTGGGAGATGCGATCACAATAACGGACTTCCTTCAGAGGTAAACCAACTTAAGTTATACATATAAGTTTTTATCTTCTCAATGGAGCACTAAACCCTTTTTCAAATTACTCAAAAAAAGACGCTGAAAACACTACAACGCAATATTTTTGTTGACGTAGGCACCTTCACTCTACCCAAGAGAGACTGCTCACGCTCATCGGAATGCCGGTGTGTTTAGCCTGGTGGGTAGCGCGTTCACAGACTAACCACCACAATCGTAGATTTGATTCCCACCTTGGGCGTGTGTCTTTGCGTTTGTGCGATAGGGTTTATTTTCATTTTGAAGAGATTCTATGAGACGATAGCAGTCATCGCATCCTATAAACCACGAACATGTCCACTGGCTAGAGGGTTCTAATTTTTACCGTACGTCTCCCGTGTCAAATCCCGGATGAAAGGTTAGAACCACCTCTTCCAAAAAGTGGCTGGTTTTTCAGGATGCAAGAATTTCGTAGGAAAACTACCCTTAACGAAAAAAATCCACAAAGCTTCTGCATGCTCCACAAAAAAAATCCACAAAACTCTTTCTGCATGCATTACATTCTCTACTATGCAAAAGCACCATTAATTGATTGGTATTGTAAAATGGTGTAGCATTGATCACTGCCGTGTGAATATTCATCTAGGGATGACCTAACTTTCGCTAAGTTCATATTTAATCAATCTTCGTGAATTATTCTTTTCAGGGTTAGCGTGTTCAATAGGTCCCCTATACTTTCATTAGACCATTGAGTTTACCAATGGCCACCCCCCCTTCAAGCCAACTCGAGAAATATACTATTACAACTGTTTAAAGTTCCAGGGTGGGTTCAATCTGAATTTCTCTGGGCGCTGTTTGCGATTTTTTTTGCATGAATCGAATCGAATTGTTACCCCTTAAGTGCTCACTTAGGTTTGGGAAAGAAGATGTCAAGAAGAAAAAAGGTGAAATAAAAAAAAGGATGAGCCACGGATTCACAGAGCCTAACGTGCGTGCAAATCACCATGATTCGTTACTACAAAAATACGACCACCTCCTTACATTGTGTTCCTTGAAGAACTTTAGCCCTTCAGGATAGCTAATTTGGTTAAATACTGAATGAATTATGTACCACGTCATATTTATCTTAGAGACTATGGACGAGACAGAGTTGATCTCCCAGAAGGATAATCGGCGTCAGAAGAATTACCACCATTTTGTATCGATTGCATTATTCACACCACAGATTAAAAACCAAAAAATCACTATCATTGATTTTTAAAATCATTTTGCCAGCCTTGGGGAAATTCTTTCCGAACTTCACACAACTTAAGTAACAAACTCAACACTGATGCACTGTTTGAGTATATAACTCTTTACGATTCAATAACAGTAATGCAGGGTATCTCACCTAATATACTAACGTAGACAAAACTAGCAACAAAAAAATATCCAAAAACAGGGAGTGATTCGTTAAGATAACTCGAGCACAATTACTGAAAGCTTAATGAACAAAATAGTAATAGTACTTGTAGGCTTGACTACAAAGAAAACTTCGGGAAATTTTGAAAATAAAAATAATTTGACGGCGAGTTGGGTTGACCAAACTGCAACATCTTTGGAGGCTGATTGTCTTTTACGTATCAATACCCTGTTTTACGCCGTCTTTTGTGATATTCTTACAGTTCTCTGATTCCCATAATGTTATCATAGTCATGTTTATCTACTTTAAATTCATTAGGAATCACAATCAGGCGTAAACCCGCCGTTTGACGAAAACCTTTCCCAGAAGCCAGTCGGGAGAGAGCTCAAGCGAAACCTCTCGGCCATGCTAAGTACTTCGTAAGATAAAGTCGTGGTGCAATAAAAATGATGGGACTGTTCGGCTGGGTCGAACTGAAGGTCATCTTTGGCCGCACATTCGGGCAACCATAAGAATTAGCAGTTAAGGTTTTTCATATGAAAGACGATATGACCAGGAATTCACTTTCGTTGGCTCATATTGACGACAGATCAAACGAACACTAAGACCACCCCGGGCAGAATGAAAGGAGAAGGGCAGCTGGGTGGAAATTAACTTAAAATATGACTTCATTTGTGGGTATTGCTTCCATATTTCCACTGAACGAATATGAATATCCGGGTGTAGTCATCAATAATGTGCTATCTATCAAAAAATAAAAAAGTTTCCAATTTTCTCATTTTAGTTCAGTATGTATAAATAACAACTTTCCAGTTTGAGATTGATTCTCGCTAATGAGGTCACTTTGTTCCTTGCTTTGGAATGGGTGACTGAGACTATACTGCCATTATCCCGAGCGCTGAAGTCCCTAGAGCCAACTCTGAACGTAGTGTTTATATTTCAATTAATTCGATATCAATTCTTACTGTATTCGCAAAACAATAAAGACATGACAATGTAAGCGATGCAGTGGGAGGAAACGATTTTTTTAATTCTTCGATGTCTCTTAAGAGGAGTTTCGTGAAACCTAATATGGTCACGTAATTTAGATTGAGGAGCATTTCGTTAAGAAATATGGTATTTTGCAGAATCTCTTCCATTCCAAAAATTGGCTCATTTTTTCCCTGTCTTTGGCCATTGATTAATGAAAAATTGTGCTAAAATATTTACTATTAGAGTAAAAATATTCAGAAGCCTAAAATCACTGACGTCTTGTCAGAGTAAAAGATTCATGACAAAACAACAAGATTTAACTATTCAGTGTTCACAATGACGTTAGTGAGGAGTCTAGTAAAAGTCCCGTTGACTACTCTTCCGGCAAACAAGTTTCCGGGAGGTGTGTCACCGCAGAAATGACTTCAGTTCCATTTGTTGTATGTGCTTTTTATCCTCAAGGAAAACTGAAATATTGGCAATTAATTTCCGCTATCAGCACGACAGATAAAAAATATTGGTAAATGAATCCTATAATCCTAGGTCTCAACATGACCGACCGAAACATAAAAACCCCACATGCAGTCCGTGTGAGAACTGCATGTGGGGAAGACATTGGTTGATATTTTTAGATAGATATATAAATATGGTGATATTATATATATCTATATATATATGTTGATATTTTTTATTAGTTGATATATTTATACTTCAGCTCGAATATATGTTATTTTCAGATTTATTCGCTTAAAATAAAAAAATAATAAGATCAGTTCTGCGGGAGAATACCGGTCTCACTCGCACACCAAATGGCAAAAGAAGCCAATGCAAATTGGCCTTGATTCCGCCAGAAACACACGGTACTGACCCACTGTCTTGGAAGAGCTGCTCGACCTCGACATTATACATTGACGGTGACCATCAAATAACAGCAATGATTCGAACATTAATAAAAATAACAGGAAGGACACAAATCGCCAAGTGGAACCGGTTCCAACGAATTCCATAGCCTCTCTCTCTCTCGGAGGTGCGAGACACTCCAAATTCCATCCTGTGGACTTCACTTACTACGCGAGTACGAGGACAGTGCATTAGGAAAGGTGATGTCACGCTACACAAG
>WURS02034659.1:0-11480 GCA_011762765.2 Rhinocypha anisoptera
AGGCTTGGCTCATCCTTGCACACTTTGTATGCCACATCACCCTCTGTAGGCTTGCGAGTTAGACTCAGAGGCACATTGGTGGTGTCAAGCGATGGCGTGGCAGGAAACATGCTACATCGTTTACCAGACAATAAAGCTATTCACAACTTTCCAGAATTGTTATCCGCATGGATGGATAACCGGATAGTAATGGGATTTGCAATAATCAGCTATGAAAAGATCTTCTCACGCTCAATCATTCCTTGTGCCATTGTGGGTGGCTTGCTTTACGAAGCAATGGCAGCAGAGTCCTTTGGCAAATGTACCTGATGCACTTTTTTCTGAGACGCGACAGATACCTGATCTAGAGAATTCAGAGACGGTTACTGCTGATTGAATCAGTCCCATATGTGCCGTTATAGTTGTTGGACGATGTACTGGATCCTGACATTGATCCTCTCACTTTCACAGGCCTTTAATTATCTTGTCCCTCAACTGCGTATTATATACAGAGCCTGGTAGTGGAATCATTCCCTGGTTTGAAAATAAACATGTCGTTCCTCCTAATACAATAAATGATGAATCAGGAGTTCCTTCTAGGAAACGCAGTCGTGGAAAATACACCAAAAAACCTTGGAATACCCTTGTTCTGTGACCTTTGGTACGGAATACAAATGGGACTCGAACGGCTGATGATCCCTTTTGTGACTCGCAGCAGGTGCCTCTGTTATAGAGGATTGCATAGGGATATGGAAGAAAAAGAGTGGCCCTCTCGACTAATCTGATTGGGCTATCGGCGCGGCCCGCCGCTATTTCATGATCCATAATTAAAACCGAAGCCCTCCTACCTTCACTATCACCAAAGCTGTCATTTCTCATCAGTCAATTATGCCCAACATCAGATCTTTATTTGATGGGGAATTGCCAGATCTCGACATCCTGAACCAACCTGCTGAGCTTTATCGCCCAGTGAGCGTTAGCTCTGGATCAACCTACGAGCAAAGACCCTCCGCCCTTTTTGTGCACGAGTGAGCCAATGACCTGTCCTTCTATCTTAGCAAAGAATCATAGCAGCATCTAATATCCTGACAAGGACATACCAGAGTTGGGAGACACCCATCTACTCGTCCGATACTAGATTCTATAAATCTCGTCCTGTTGAAGTTTTGTCCGCCAGGTATCAAAAACATCTACCGTAACAGTGAAATTACTGCGTGGAGAATAATGGGATTGATATTCACAGACCCTTTAGAGGCGCAAGAGATAGCGGTTCTTGTACTAAACAGTACCAGGTGGAACCAGACACATATATGTTGGAAATGCAGAAGCGATCATGAAAAAAAAAAAAAAAAAACAGCAATACTCCCATGCAAGTAAGACTCAGCTGTCAGACGAAATAATATGAACCTATGGAAATACTGAGGGCCATAGATTGTGACGAAATGAAGGAAGAACAGTAAGTCGGGGAGAATGCAAAGGTCCAACAGGAAGAGAAGCCGTGCAACTACTGACTAGACACTGGACTTAGGATTCATACTTATTACTAGAGCATTTGAAGACAAATATTTGGAAATGTACCCAATCTCATGCTTCTATTGTTCAGGAGAGGGAATATCTTGGCCGGAGCGAACTCGACGGAGGGCTTCTTTCATCAACATCAACCATCCATCAATGTAACCGCCCAATGATGCCTTTTCAAAGGATGACGTATATTTTTTGGCCAGTTTAATCGCTGGGCAAATTTCAATTGGCAAAGGTGCCGTTTGGCTTGTCCAACGGACCTGGATGGCAGCAGCGATCTCAGGGACGGGACGAAGAAGGAGAGCATCCGGATATCAGAAGACTGGAACAATACCACGTCGAAATGAGGGGAAAACTCGTGATTAGACATCCAAGCCTGCTTTTTTTTGCCTACCTATCTATCCATTTATTTTCTTATACCGCACAGTTTCCATACCACCGTTCAATAATGTAGCCTTGCTATCGTACAGCTCGAATATAGCATGGGAATCATGAGTACTGACATTGTCGAACTTCGGACTTCAGTTTTTGCATTGAAAAATAATGGCACTATCAATGATAAGACATAACGTACTCTCCATAAAAAGCATTCCCTGCTAAGCATTGACTGTTGGTTCCCGCAATCCTGAATCATCTAATCCTGGCTCCTTTCTGGATTAGTGTTAGCATTATTTGTTACTCTTAGTGATTAAAAGGTAGTGCACCTTTTAGTTCCTTTCTCAACTGCCTCAATTCTCGAAGCAGCAAGAGTATGAGCTCCCGATCTGTCATGCTCAAGGAGTCGGGTTCCGATTCATGGATATAACGCTCCTGTTGTCCCTGCGCTGTTTGGTAGCCAGGGCCCGATGACATTTCTTCCAAGCCGGAAGCGGGTTGGGTGACGTAGTTTCTAGAGTGTTGATGTTCGGTAGCCGGGGCTGGCTGAGAGGAGTTCGCATTGGCAGGCAGGAGCTTCTGGATGCATTGCACTATAAGGGCAATATCTCGTTCATCTCCATACTGTCTTCTGTCAATTTCCTTATTGCGGAAGCTACATCTCCTTGGACCTGAGATTCCGGCTGCTTCTCTGTGATAGCACTCCAGATTCTTCTCACTAGCCATAGTATTTGGCCCGCGATCAATCCATCCAGGATGTATGCATAGTCGTTGCTAAACAGCATTATGAGGAGGTATTATAGTAGCTGCTTTCAGTGGTGGATGGGATTCAAGCATGCCAAAAAAACAAAGAGAGACGTACAGAGTAGTTATGTACTGCGGAGTATATCGTAATCGGAAAAATGCCCTTCCAGGGTCCGGATTAGTCAGAGGTCTAACTAAATGTTACGAAGTAATGATCTTCAACCCTACTACAACTACTTTGCTTTGATTTCTGAACCAAGTCATACCAACAATCATTTCGAGTCGTGTCTTGACATGTCACAAATACAATTCTATAATTCCATCCGCGAGCTCCCAGGTGCTCTTTTCCGAATAGGCCGATCGATTGTCCATCCAGCGAGGCCTGTGATACTCGACATACCGTTAGAGCTTCTTTTGCATATTGTGTCTTACCTACCCTTACAAGACCATGTGTGTCTGGCCCTCACTTGCAAGGCTCTCAACGAAAACCTTGGATCAGTTTTCTCCGCCAGCGAACTGGGATTTCCTCGAATGCTCTCAAAGGAATCGCCAAGCTCTCCACGGATAACGCTCCTCACGCAACTTGAAGATGATCGTTGGGCATGTTGTGGGGGCTGCCAAAAGCTACATCCTCGTGAAGAGATTACCCGACAAGAAATGTGCGTTCCACCTACGCAAAGGAGATGCACTAGGTGGTGCGGCATAGTAGATCTATGCCCTTGCATTTCGTTGACACCTCGGGATCGATCACATCTTGTCAACTATTTATCGGAGCCAGCCGGCAGTCATAAACAATGGTTGCCTTTTCTCGAGAAAGGGCTTTTGAGAAATTCAATGAGCGAATGCGGTGATGAACATCTTCTACATGAATGCCATGGCTACTCCACAGTACAGGTGGTGATTAGGCTTTCTCTTAGTCCTACGAAGGATGATGGACTGCTCAGCCGTGCTCGATATGAAATATCATCCACTCGGCTTGTTGAGAACATGGAGCCTGTGCACGTTTGCTATCATAGGGGGCTATTTGAATATCTGGAGAATGTATTGCGCTCACGCTCTCTTCGCGATTGTGCAGGATGCCGTACATATGTGGTCAATAAAACGAACCCTAGTACTCCCGAGTGGATTATTGCCGAGATCACTCGTGACTTAGGAAGAGGTACATATCCTACGGATTCAGAGTCCTGGCTATTTGATACCGTATGGTTAACTCATTGCCGGTCAGTGGATTGGTTGTATTCTGGATATCGCTCATAGCACAGCTTAAACCTTAGAAATAGCCTAAGAATCATATGAGCACAGTTATTTTTCGGACTTCAAACTTAAATTTCAGCACTTTCAAATGATTGGCATTGTCTACTATATAAGTGGTTAACACGAAATAACCAGACAAGCCACGAGCCATTCACTGCTCTCCCCCCCTCCTTCTCCCCAGTCCGCAGACTCTAAGTCTGGTTGCGTCCTAAAATACTGTTAGGCCCATTCGTTATTCCTAGTGATAATGAGGCAATGTACCTTTCAGTTCCTTCTGGATCTTTCTAATCTCGCGCAACAAGAACCTGTTGCTTGGTTCTGAGGAAGACTCTCCCTGGTCATCTTGTTCCTGGTCATCCTCTTGTTCCTGGTCATCTTCTTGTTCCTGGTCATCTTCTTGTTCCTGGTCATCTTCTTGTTCCTGGTCATCTTCTTGTTCCTGATCATCTTCTTGTTCCTGGCCACTTTCATGTTCAGGAGCGGTCTAGTAACCTCCAGTGCTCGACGAGGCTTCTCCGGGTTGAGTGGTGGTGGTAGTCGTGGTTGCGTTCCCAGAGGATTGAGGGTCCGCACTCGGGCCTGGCTGCTGAGACGCGCCGGACGACTTGATGTCGCGGAGGCATTCGAGAATTGCACTGAGTTTGTCGTTCAACTTCACATCGTTTTGTTGTATTCTTTCAAACGCAGAACGCAAAGCCGCTTGTTCGCCACTCTGGGCCTCCTCGTCGCTCTGGGCTCGGTCTCGCTGGGCGTTCTGGTGCAGGATGGCTCTCCAGGCTCTTTTAGCCAACCAGGCCGCGCCTCTGCCTATTGGCAACTGCCCTGCCAACAGGTTAGCGAGAAAATAAGCATCCTCTTTGCCGAATGGCATTTTGGGGAGACTTAGGTTAATGGTGGTGGTGGTATAGGTTGATGGTTGATGAGTTGATGAAAGAAGCTCTCCGTCGAGTTCGCTCCGTCCAAGATACCCCCACCCTCACCGCAGTCAATATATTGCGGCACAAATGCAATGCTGTATTCTTATGCTGGCGGGGGGAAACTAATCAGGTAAGTAGCTGAAAATTATAGTGCTTTATGCATCATACCAAGGATTCAATTGACTAACATGCCTCCTTTCTGGCTCACAGGTTGGCATACTTCTATCTACGAGAAAGTTCGACTTCACAACTCTGGCCTTCTGACAAGCAACAGTGTTTCAGAGAAAAAACAACCCGCCAATTGAAGAGCCTCGTGTATGCTTCTCCATCGTCCTGCTTACTCGTTTCGGGCGCTTACTCTTGTGATGTCTCATGATAGGGGGAATACATACTGGTCTGGAGGTTGCTGCTATTGCTTTGCTGATAGATGCAGTGTTAACCATGGCATACCATCTCGCTCCCACGACGAATGCTACAACGGCCCGAACCCAAATACATTATACATACAAGTTGCTACACGACTGCCTTGCTTATGTCCATCTGTTGGTGGGTAGTTTGGCAACTAAGCAGGAGCAACTACAATGCCCTACTTGTTTTATCATCACTGTGTCTTTGTCTTCCTCTTGGTGCCTTCTGATCAGGATCAGTCTCGTCAGATTGAGCGGCCTCTTTCTATTTAGGGCTAGGGTTCAAGAGTCCCTTTCTTTTCTTCTTCACTTAAGCAGTATACTTGGCCAACTCTGCTATGTCTTCAAATCAAAGTTACTCCATTGTGGTCCATGGCGTTCTGATTGCTCTAGTCGTTAGAATTTCGGCAGTGGTCTCAGGGTTGTTCTAGCTGCTGCAAAAAGGTCCGTGGTTACGGTAGCCCAGACATTGCGGATCTGGTTCGATTACGGCAAAAGCACGTCCCTGCTAATTTCATCTGGTGAATTACCAAATGCCACCAAAATTTATTCGCATCGCTTGTATGCTTTCCTGCATGGCCTATTTTTACAGCAGACCATACCATTTCTAGCTGTATCTTGGCCACGCACATCTCCGCCCCCACTTCCAATGGCCCACATGATCCGAGAGGACAACGCAGCAAGTTGAAGAGAACTCATGTCAATTTGATCAACTCTTCTCATGTTCACAAAGAAACAGAATGGCATCGGATCAAGCTTCATTTCTGCCAACTTATCCCGACGGCACTCTCATCCACGACTTTTTGAATCCAGAAAGATCACCTTTTTTCGTGCACCCAGACAATGGAATTCATGACAACCCAGAAGATGACACGCCGGCTGAGGCTCTCGCCCGTGCTGCCTCAGAAGACAACATTGATGCGGTGAAAGATCTCTTGCAACAAGGAGTTGATATCAGCGATGAAACGAGAAGATTGGCCCGGTCCCCCGCTGTTTGGCAACTGCTCCTCGACCACGGAGTTGAGATCAACCCGTACCTATCGGCCGAAACGCCACTCTTGTATGTATTCTCTACTTACACTTCCGAAAATCTGTTAGGCGCAGTTGCTAAATTGTCCAGGCACATTGTGAAGAGGAATGACCCTGACCTCCTCCGCTGGATCCTCACCAAAGACCCCAAACCCAACCTCAAACGAGCTCTGGAGTTGGCAGCTGGCTCCTGCGACTCTATTATCATCGATGTTTTACTCGAACATGGCGCGAAAATCGAAAATTGTTTAGCTATGCATGACGCAGCTACGCGGTGGGATGGCCGCGGGATTACTATGTTGGATCATCTGCTGCAGCGTGGTTTCGACGTCAACACGTTTGAAAGCTTATCAGGCTTCTATGGAAAGGCCAGTCCCCTCTGTGTAACTGCTATGGCGGGTCGCAGAGCTGAGACTGAGTGGTTGTTAGAGCACGGTGCGGATCCAAGGCTTAAAAATGAGTTCGGGACCAATGCTGTGGACTGTGCGTTTCTGAGGGGTGATGAGGGTCTTCAGCAGTTGCTGAGAGACTGGTGCGACAAGCTGAATGGTTAAACCTCTTATTGTTCATTGTGTTTACTAGACAGGATATGTACAAATGAGAGATAGAGGCTTGAATACATTCGGTTATTCATTGCTAAAATACACGACCGCAAAAAGAAGAAGAAAAACAGAAGATCTATTAATAATCATTTCACTGGCTCATGATATCTAACATAAATCAAAAATCCATAACCAATAATCTATCTCTTTATTCACAGCCCATATGGGCTTCAGTGGCCGGCCAAGTGTGCGTGAATGCTGGCTTGACACGGTCTCCAATCCAAATTTCAAGCTCAGATTGCAATTCCACGTTATCAACGGAATGCATCTTTGTCTTCGAGGCTGGCTCAAAGTTCAACAGCACCTTTCCAAAAGTGAATTTGCCATTGTCGACGAAACGCTCGTTTTTAATAAGCGAGTCACTTTGTCCAATGTTAAAGTAACCTTCGACCCGAGGCTCCGCAGCGTTGGGGAGAAGCTGCTTGATGTGCTTCTTGATCTGTGACACTTGGTTCGGGTATTTAATATTTGTCTCCCCGGGAAGCCAAGGGGTGACAATAACCACTTGGGTATCAGCGTCGTCTGCATGGAAGCCAGGTAGGCAGATGGAGTCGACTTTCGCGGGGAAGAAGTAGTCTCCCTGAAATCCGTCATTTTCGGTCCAGTGGCATCCATTTCCCAGCGTGTTGATAACATCATGGTTAAACTTTTCCTGGTTGAAAGCCCAATGGTCATTTGCGCCTGGACTTATAAAGGAAGGGCCCTCCCAAAAGTGTGATACATATGCGCCGTATTTGGATGCGATAATAACAGAAGTGCATCCGTATAGGTTGACGACACCCATCTTAACCTGTTTGTCATGGAAAGCTTTGGTAATGGCTGCTGCAGGCATGCCATGCGGAACATTGTAGGAGTCCTTGAATTGTTTTAGGTACCAGGGAGCAAAGCTCTGCTTCGGGTTCGCAGGGACTTTGAGACCACGTTTGGTAACATCCTGGCTCGCGTTTTCATCGCCGTCTTCTTCTTCCAAGCCATGTGTGTCAACTTCGTCGCTTTCTTCAGTGTTATTTCCCTCTTCAGACAGCTCCCGCTTGTCGTGCTCCGCAATGTCGGCTTCAGTATCATCTTCATCGAGTGATCGTGAACACAGGTCAGATTCATCTTCGAAATCAGACAATTCCGCATCAAGGTCGTTTGCCTTGCATGGACCGCATTTTTGGTTGCAGATCACTTTTTTCGAGGCGGGTTTGTTTTTATCGGCGCGGCTTTCAAGCTTGTTTTGGGTATTCTTCAGATCCTCCACTTCCGGCTTGAGATCATCCAACTGCGAAATGACCTCATTTACCTTCGATGCAGCATCTTCTTGTTCAATGGCAGAAGAAATATCCTGAAGACCTTCCCCAATGCACCGAACAGCATCAGGGAAGGTGGTCACCGTGTTTCTGTTGCTTCCACGCTTTTTATGTGGACCAGAGCATTCTCTACCAGTATCGCCTCCCAAGCTGCTCACAATGGTATCCGCCTCTGGTATAACCTTCTGGATTGCATCGTTGACTGCGGCGGCGGAAGAGGCGTTGGGGTGGTCGATCCACGATTGGATTAATGGGTATGCGGCCGTGACATGCGCCGAAAACGTGTCTGCATGTGTAGAGACCACACTCCGTGGAATGGGAACTCGATAGTCGTCTTCTGTTTCGTATTCTGATAAATCTGGGGTGGCATATGCTGATAGTAGCCCGCTGGCCCAAAGGCCCAAGGTAAATAAGGCTTTGAACTTGAGAACAGCCATGAGGGATATGGTAATGATATTATGAGGTATGACACCAAATCTTTGGGGTCTACATCGTTGCTTAAATGCTTTTACAATGAGTTCGCCTTGTTAAATTGGCCCCTAGCATTTCCCTTCAGAATCTGCCTTGAATCCTTGATCCTGCTAAATATTGAATGGGCCATACGAATGGAATCGAAAACTAAAAAAGGATCCTACAGCCCCAGATCCTTCTGCCCCCAAACTCTTAATTGTTGATTTAGATCAGTTTCAGAATCAGAGAGTATCATTGGCAGTATTTTTGGTACGGGCAGGCACTGCTGTGCACGGGCGGGCACGCTTGGCTCCACTTTGCCGCTCGTTGAGTCTGCCTTGCGAATCTCACGAGCCAGGACCAGGCTAAAATCCTGATAGATGAAAACAGCATCATATCGAGTAGGAGCCCTGTGTGCCGGATCGTGGAATACTAAGAATAATGCAAACACCCTGGAACACCTTGTATACTTAGGGCACAGTTTCCGTATCGGGATATGCGGCCTCAGGCAGTAATAGAACTCCTAGGCTCGCGGCCGGCTGAGATGACTCTCAGAGACACTGGAGGATTACGGTAATCCCCTCTTTTATTTCGTCTCATTTAAAACCTCCTCGTCTCCCTGGGGCCGCTCTCGGACGGTTCTCTGTACCCTTCTAAATGCCCAGGGCATGGCGCGTCCAATAGGCATATGGCCTATCAACGCGCTCGCAATGAAGTACGCGTTTTCCTTTTGAAAAGGCATTGTGGGTAAAGTGGCGGTTGTGCAGTTGTTGTTGATGGCTAAAGGTTTTTTTTTTTTTTTTTTAAAAAAAAAAAAAAAAGTCCTGTGTTGAGTTTATATGACAGCCATCCAGGTCCGTCGAACAAGCCAAGCGGCTCCTTTTCTAAGGTAATTTGTCCAGCGATCAGGCTGGCCACGAAGTATGCGTCCTCCTTGCCAAAAGGCATTTTCAATGAGCGAAGTTTGATGACTTGATGCCTAATGCTTGATGTTGATGAAAGAAGTCTTCTGTCGAGTTCGCTCCGGTCAGGATAGTCACTCCCCCGCCAGAGGAGGGGGGGCACTGGACCAGTCAATCTATTCCAGCATAGACACAATGCTGTATTCTTATTCTTGGAAAAGTAGCCATCAGTTAGGTAGCTGGAGATCACAGTGATCCACACATCATATAATGGATTCAATTCACTAACATGCCTCCTTTCCGGCTCACAGGCTGACATACTCCTATCTATGAGAGTTTTTCTACCAAGTACTGTCTCCTCAATAGACTCTTTCACGCTAAGCGGCTGCCCCAAACACAATAATAAAAATGCTAAGAGCTCCAAATCTCCAATTGTCTCACACCAGGCTATTGTTATTACCTCGTATTGCTATCACTACACAGCCCGGGTCCCACAACAAGGCGCCTCCACACGATATTCTTGTTTGCGGGTACAATATTCGCGTTGGTAATTCATTTAATTGTCAACTAATTCTTTTTGACTATTCTGATCCCGTGACACCATTTAGGCAGTCCGGGAACATGGTATGCCGAGAGTAAGAACTACGTCCGGTAAGGCGAGAAGTTAATTTACTAGTTAGGGCAGGCAAGCTTGGTCATTCCATTGACTGTTAATGGTAGAATAAATCTATCTAAATGGAGCCGATTAGGAACAAAGATGATATGGCTACCTCCTAGGAAGGAAGCCACCATACGCGATATTTGCTGGCGTACTTCACTGGATTAGTAATATTGATACTCAGGTAAAGGAACAGTATCTCTGAAGGCAGTCTAATCCTGGTCATATATGATGGAGACGAGCAATGATTGGTAGTAACCTTCAATACATTCATTCATGCGAAACGTTTTATTTGGAGTTGGTGGAATGAATTTGGCAGTATCACCGGAGTAGTTAGGGCTATCCCATCATATACAACGCTCGACTCCGGAGTATATATCTATACAGAACCCAATAATGCATGACATTTATACCCACGTAGATCACATCATTGCAGTCAAAATGAAACAAAGCAATACCAATAGTCGTAATCCATGACAATCAACAAACACGCTTAGACTCGCAACAGCAACAGCGGAAGCATTCCGCGCCATACCACGTCGTACCGAAGAGTCGCCATCACAGGATGGGATGGAACAGTAAGACCGGATAATGTTGGATAGTGCTGGATAACACAGACAATAGCTTTCGGATGACATCGCGGTAATCGTAGCCCGTTCTCCGCTCCTATGTGGTGCCTGTAGGTCTATTATAACCAGACGGCATATTGCCCTAATCAGCAACTTATTCTCTATATCCATTCATGCATACTGCAGCATACAGAAGCAAAATGACCGACTCAACAACCAAAATCACCCTGTACACCTACTTCCGCTCCTCTTGTTCAGCCCGTCTACGCATCGCCCTCAACCTCAAATCCATCCCCTACACCCCCATCGCCATCAACCTCCTCAAAAACGAACAATCCTCCCCAGACTACAACACCATAAACCCCTCCGCCACCGTCCCATCCCTCATCGTCGACCATGCCAATGGCCACAAAGTAACCATCACCCAATCCACGGCTGCCCTCGAATACATCGAGGAAATCTCGTCGTCCCCATCCCCTGCCCTCCTCCCACCAGCCACAAACCCCGAGGGACGCGCCCTCGTCCGCACCCTCGCGGGGATCATGGCCTGCGACGTGCAGCCCGTCACCAACCTCCGGATTCTCAAACGCGTGGCGCCGCTGGGGATGGACCGCGCGGCTTGGTCGAAGGATTTGGTCGAGGAGGGGTTCCGGGCGTATGAGGCTATTGTGGCCAATACAGCCGGGGTGTTTAGTGTGGGTGATTCTATTACTATGGCGGATGTGTGTTTGGTGCCGGCTGCTTGGGGGGCGGAGAGGGTGGGGGTTGATATGGGGGCGTT
>WURS02034679.1:0-11479 GCA_011762765.2 Rhinocypha anisoptera
GAGCTCGGATATTCCGCGAGACTTTAAGCTTTTGAAAAATTTAGTTTTTCGTAACTTTAACCCTCCCGCTCATCGATGCGAGCTTCATCGAGCTCGCGCACGGCCGTACGTCTTCCTCAGCTTTCATGCCGGGATAAGAAGAAAAAAAAAGTGTTTGAATTCCATCTAAGGCGAAGAGTTCTGCTTACGGAGGATGAAATTAAAACACGCGTGTCCCAAAGGATGGAGAATTCCTCTCAAAGACGAGGACTATTTCTTCGTCGAGGGCTTTTACTGTACTCACTCGGCCATTAGTACGGTTAACAAATGATTCACTCAGTTACGACTTGACCACGATTGGTAGGAGTTTATTATTCGCATAAAAATATATTTTATACAGGTGTAAATAGTTATACAACATCTTTTATAAAGTGCAAATGACTCGTAAAAGTATGCTATTGATTATTGTATGCATGCCATGACTCGTAAAAGTATGCCATATCGATTTCCCGTCCATCGTAAAATGGCAGACGGGAAATGTTACATGCACAGTATGCAAAAATGTTCGCACAAAGATTCATTTCATTCACATCATGCATTCAATGCACGATCCGTAACATCATGCATGCTTAACATTACTTCAGAGATCATTTTGTCCTCTATCTCCCGGCAAATGAATCTCTAATGCCATACACGAGCAGATTGAACTGAAGAAATTAAGTATTTTTCACAGGTTTTACTTTTTGAAGGGATTACATGTGAAAATAAGGCTATTCCTACCGAATTTCCTTTACCTAATGAAATTAATAGAGCAAAGCATTCCTGTGTGCGGTACTATAAGACAATTTTAATCCCTTATTGCTTAAAATTGTCATAAATGCCTTAAAAGGAATTCTTTGGCGTAGTCAACAATGAACCCACGGCATAAAAAAATGTATTCCTTCAACTATGTCTCATTCCTATCCTTTCAATTTCTTAGGCGACACAAACACGAATTAACCAAACCTGCAACAAACTTCAAAGCCTCGCAGCACTATTTTCTCGGCAACAATTAACCTATTCTCATTTTTATAAATGAATTCATCTGTTGCTTTATTTTAAATCGTCCTATAAAGATCTACCTAACAAAATGCTGATAATTCGCAGCTAAAACCTAGTAATTTGATCAAATGCTCTTTGTGAGATGGGAAATATGTAACACATTAACTATTCCATTGACCAGGTCTGGATCCTCATCCTATCGATAACAGTCTTCGAACCAATTATGACAACTGGGCTAAAGGGAGTTAATGGACCATGACGACACTTGAGTCAGTTAGTACCCTCCCTCCTTCAGATCAAAATGGTCACTGTGTAATCCTTAATCAATAACAGACGAGGCCAGTGTTTTATTTGCATGGATATACATAGTACCTGCATTATAAAAAGAAGTTCGTCTGTCATCTTACCTTTAACGTTCATTTATCAACTAGATCTTGCAAAGACGGATCATTTAATTCGGGTAATTAGTAACATAAGGACAACATATTTTACTTTTTGACATTTGAGGAAAACAGTGTTTTTAGAGGAAATAATTACATTGCGAAATATACCGCGGATTGCATGTTCCCATTCTCAGTATTAGATATATAGCAATTGGAACCTTTGCCAAAAACGAGACAGAAGTTTTACGGATTCGACTGCAAATGTAATTTCGTAGCGCTTTTGATCTTCGATTTTCTGAATTAAACCCAGAAAGTTACTTTAAACCTCTCACTTGTATAATTCTCTCTCAAGTCGTAAATAATTCAGGAGTAGATAAATTTCAAAATGTAGTCACAATATTGTTGAAATATTATATTTCTATGCGAAACCGAACGGACATTCGTATTTCGGTGGGAAAATGTCCTTTAATAAATGCCATTGGCACATATTGTTTTCGCTTGATAACTTTGACCGCCTTATGACAATGGACGGTGGTCATCGAGATGTATTATTAATGGCAACGTCGGCCGGGTAACCCCATTACGTGCTGGTAACTTCTCCGGTATATACGTAACCTCACGGTTGTTGATTGAAATCTCGGTTTAAGAACACTTGATAATCAGTATTGTGAAAGTCTAACCTAGATTGTGGTTAGAGATATTAGATAATCCAAATATTATTGCCAAGGTATTAACTACTGAAACTTTTTGTTGTAATGTTACAATAAACTGTGAACATTCTTCCGTCCTTTGAGTTTAGAGCCATTACCAACATCGCCTGATCCTTTTACGCCATTCAGTACTACAGAAAATGATTATGTAAGTATTCCATAGAGAGTAGATATCATAGATCAAGCGGTCCGCAGATACACCATACACAGGCGCACTGAGAGATGGCCTCTTGATATGTTTTTCAATACCTCATATGTATGCTCTCAGGCTTCATACTCGTAATTTTTCATGAAAATGACAAGACGACGGAAAATAAAACTAATCAGTGGCGTATTTGCTTGAGGAAATGAAATGAGGAACTGTCGAAGGTTTCTAGTGAAAATCGTCCTCGGAATGCGCAACTGCACTAGGTACCACGGAAATGACGATTGGGAGCGCAAATTGAGATATGGTTCGACCCTTCCGTTCGCCGTTCACACGGACGAAATGAACCTCGGCGTTACACTGCTAAGAAAATAATTACCGGTTCTTGTCATTCTTACTACAAGCGACGACCATCATGCATTCAAAATTAAATGCGTGCGTTGCGTGAACCTTAATATATAGACTAATTTACTCCCAAATTTCTTGTAATTTCATATTTAATAACCCAAATAACCACGAACGCTTGTTTATCAACGTTATTAATTAATTTCTTTGTTAAAACTTCATTTTTCATGCATTGCCTTCGCTGATCAAATGCAATTTGCCGTCATTTTGCTAACACCAAAAAAATCGATTTCTATTTTAGATTTCAAAAGAGTTCAATAATGCGACTTTGGAAATTCGGATCGCGATTTTAATTTCTTTCCTCGAGTAAATAAGACCATCGTTGAAGGCCCATTTACTCGAATGTGCACCTGAGGGCTAAAATGGTAGGAATCTGAATTTCCGGAAAACGAAAAACTCCTCCGAAGATTATTAGTTGTGGGTAGTTAACATCCCTTCTTAAGCTTTCCAAATCTCAGCGCTGAGAAAATTTTCAAATGATCCTATCCACGCTGATAATAATGATAGGGATAAAAGTTGTTTCTTTATCTTGGTTTCTTTCACGGACGGATGGCGGCAGTTGACGCGAGCACGACATGGTCTTACACGGCGACGAGAGGTCGCCACCCACGTCTCAAGAAGCCGTATTAGAAGACGGAAATCGGAACTCTAAGACGGTTAAAGACTGTTATCACCACCACCAGCAGGTATTTTAAGGAAGTATAAGGAAAGAGTCATTCATCACCGTGAATGAGTTAGTTCCTTAAAATATGAATAAATTTAACCGTTTTTACACGAGAAAAAAAATCCAAACTCGTATTTCCCTCCGAGACAACGTTCCCAGACAGTACAACGTACGTAAGTACGTATGTACCTTGAGTTTTTCTCCAACATACATTTACTGGTACAGCAGGTGAGACGGCCGGGTTAGCCTGGTGGGTAGCGTGCTCGCCGGCTAACCCAAAGGTTGCGGGTTCGAATCCCGCTTCGAGCATGGGTGTTGTGCATGTCTAGATTGGTTTTTGTATGACTTGAAGAGGTGCGAAATGATCATAGCCGTCGAAGCGCCCTAAAAACAAAAATAGTACTACTACTACAGCAGGTGTCTTCTGGTATTGAATCATGACAAAGAAGGACAGCAGAATTCCACCAAATACTACGTGGGCTAACAAATGCGGCAGTCGGTTCGGGAGGACGGTAACGGACGCATGGTGGAAGGACGAGCGATGGGAGTGGCATTTGGAGCCTACACCTTATCACCTCCCCACTTGGGTCGGATTAGCTCACAAGATTACAACCTATACGCTTAGGAGGAAACTTGACGAATAACGAAATAATTTTTCTCCGGGGGATTAAATTTTGCGGAGGCATTTTCGTCATGAGAGCGTAGATGGAATCTGGGGAACAGGACGTGCTCTTAGTTTCGTTTATAAGCCCTGGAAGAAATATCGAATCTGATGTGGAACCATGCATTTGCCCGCAATTCTACGACAGCTATTAGTGGCACGAAGAAAATAAAGAGAGATTTGCTTGGGTGTACACGAAGATGGATGAGGAAAGAAAGCGTAATGAACTGGCATGAATGAGTGTAGACTCAAGAGGCGTCTCCGCTTCCTGCAATAACGAGTACGGGAAGTGAATCCCTGAGATTCCTTCACGTTAAAACGGAGGCAAGACAGTTTGTAATTTCGCATTGAATGATTTATTTACGACCCAGGTTTCATCGCGGAGCGATATCTTCAGGTGTCGACGAGGCGCTCTTTGGCTGTTCGCCTGAAAATATCGCTCTGCGATGAAACCTCGGTCGTAATAATAAAATTATTTATGTGGAATCACAAAATGTTTTGTTTCTGTAATCATGAATAGGTTCCACCAAGCAACGCATAAAACCAATTCCTATTCCTTTATATATCGGGTATCGAGAGAGTACCCTCCTGCATGAAATAAACCAATCCCTCGCTTTGATTCATTTCAGTTAATATGGCATATTTTTGAAACGGGTTCTTAGTAAGAGCAATTAGCAAGATACGTTCCGTATTTTCCGTCCTAATAAACGCATTTTTTTCACTGTAAAATTTTATCTGAAATCAGCCTGCGTCTTATGGGGCGAGGGTTAATACTTTTTTTTCCGGCATCTCATACTCTTATTAAAAGAATGTCATCGTAGAAGAAAACAATTCCTCTATTTCTCCTCTTCCGCGATGAGCAACCTTTACAATAATATATCCGTCGTTTTGGAATGTAAAAATCGCATATTATTAAATGTTGACATTATCGTACATTTTTTTTCTAAAATCCTACCTACGTCTTATGGGTCGGGAAATACGGACAGGAGAGGATTAAAATTATTTCCAGACCGGATTTTTAAAAACCAAATACGTCATTTTCAAAGGTAGCTGGATGTCGGTTCTGCTGCCCAGGGAAAAGGATTACGGTAAAGGAAAGCGATTCTTTTCCTATCAATGTCGGAGTAATAAACTGCATTATACCGTCAACAAAAACGACTATTATAATCCCATAATTATCGGTCCAAATGTCGATGACTTAAATTATTACCAAGCCGTTTTACATTGTTCATAACGTGAGCACGTTTATAATGTCATACCAAATGAGTGGAACCTCCTTACTGATATCTCCGCGGCATTGACCTGAACTCTTCCTGTCGAGACTCGGACGAGAAAAGACATCATCCTCATAAATACGACGACGTCTTCGCCGGCCTAGCTTTAAGGATATTAATTTTATAAAATATTAAAAGATAACAAGGTTTTTCGAAAATTAGTAATCGCGGAAGGACTTTCGACCCTAGCCGTCGAAGTGTAAATGCGAGCGAACGTCATATGAGACGGGAAGGGGGGTGGGGGGAGATTGACGGCGGAAGGTCACGAGCTCGGAGGGGTTATATCTCGGCGCAGACCTGAATCGCAAAAGCGACGCCGAGATCATATACGTAGAGATATGGTTCAATGAAGGCTTACACGCCTCGACATAACTATGGGTCGGTAATCGTGTTCCGAACACGAGTACACACAATCTTTTATTTTCTCTGTCCCAGTCCAACTTCGGTTGCCGCGTTTGTGCCAAGAAAAAAAAACCTGTCGGGACTCTGGAATTGAGCCATCTATTCAATTCATAGTCGATCAAGTGCTCGTTGAGTCAGCCCTGATGCATGACACCACCGTGGATTATATTATTTTCTCATTACTGACGCACTCATTACGTCATTGTACGCAGGCGGCTTAAAAATTGCCCGTCGAATCCTTTCTGGGCTGAACAAGACGAAACGATAGCTCTCGCGATTAACCCCTATGCCCCTAATAAAACAAACCGCACCACATACAATGGCTCAATTAGTTTCAATAATAATGAATTGACTAATCATTTTTAATTGAAGGAATAATCGAGGTATAATTGTTAATATTAACAATTATTCCTCAGGTAAATAAAGCACTACATCTGTTACAGCACAGAACTGGATATTGACAATTTTCGACTTGTGAAATGCTACGCAACTACATGTCCATTGGTTAATATCAGAGAAGGGAAAGGGTAGACATATTGAGGCACATACGACACATAAGAAGGCTTTTGAAGTCGCGGCAATTTAGTAGGGTATATTAAACAAAATAAAGTGGCAATATCAGTAATAAAACGGAAAATGGTTAAAATTCTATTGCACTATGGACAATCCCAGCGGTCTTCTGATCCCTGTGATTGAGATGAGCCATTTATGGAATTTCCCTGGAATTGAAACACACGAGTTAAAACACACAGGCGATAAACATTACCTTCATCGCTTTGAAAATTTGTCTGACTTTAACTGCTGATTAATATTTTCCAAAGTTTGTTTAATTTACAAACACGTAGTAAAAGCGAAAAAATATATTAGGAGGCAAATCTTATCAAACACGAGAGTAGGGGCCAATTGAAAGTATAAATGTACAGTAATGACCAAGTATAATCTTGGCTAATTGTCATCGACATTTTTCATAACCGGATGTCATTATAGCGGTCGAAAATAATGTAATTTATTTATTTACGAGCAACACCCCAATCTCAAGATATAAATTCAGATTTAATTTAATTTAAATATAAAAGGAATTATAAGGTAATACGGCTCAGATTAAAGTTACAAGTAAAAAGTAAACATTTCACAAGATAAGATTCCAGAAGCGAGGTAAAATACCAAATGTGTACAAGTTCAAATATCAAAAATAAAAACTTACATAGCATTTGATAACTTAAATCATTGAGACCTTATTAATAACTAGGAAACTTTTGATCTTATAAAGTTATTGTTACATAAGCTGTAACATTAAAATTAACAGATGTTACCACCTATGCATACAAATAATCAAGAAACATATCCACTTTAAATTCATTTGATATTTTACCAACACCTTATCCTATTTACTGGATTTATTAGCTGTTACATTGCTAAAGTAGTATGAAATAAAGAACATTAAAATTCAAGAACAGTAATTATTAATTATTATTTAGATGAAGTATTTAACACGCACATCAGTTAACATAAATGACCAACTTAAGACATACATTGATTTTGAAAGATTCGATCTCCATTACTGTAAACAATTTGTTAATATTTAAATTATGACTTTCTTTAGCGTTTAAATATCTTCTTGAATGGATGATAAACAAAATGATAAGTTTACAATTTGCTCAATAATATTATTGATTCGCCTGAGCTTTTAAGTGCAGTATCATTCAGACTTCCTTCTCATTATACAAGATATGAAGTACTTTGAGGTTAGATATTATGCACATAATTATGCTTATTATTCATCTTTAAATAAAATTATGAGAGATGACAATAGCTGTGAATTTTTTTATTTATTCTCATCTTTATTTCATTTTTTCATCTATCTTTCATTTTTCATGTAGTCTCACCTCTCTCTCTAAAAAGACTGTTATTAAAATACCTGAGCAATTCTAGATAACTAAATATTGTAGTGTCTAATCAATGTATGTCTTAAGTTGGTTATTTATGTTAACTTATGTGCGTGTTAAATACTTCATCTAAATAATAATTACTGTTCTTGAATTTTAATGTTCTTTACTTCATACTACCTTAGAAATGTAACAGCTAATAAATCCAGTAAATAGGGTAAGGTGTTGGTAAAATATCAAATGAATTTAAAGTGGATATGTTTCTTGATTATTTGTATGCATAGGTGGTAACAGCTGTTAACTTTAATGTTACAGCTTATGTAACAATATCTTTATAAGATCAAAAGTTTCCTAGTTATTAATAAGGTCTCAATGTGTACACATCGAATTTACGAAAGGACTTGAGAAAACGCAAAAAAATAAATTAAACCCGGAAGAGCACTGAAGTCTTAGAAATGCACGCAACCCTTGACAGTGTCGTAATGATTATCGAAGAGATTGGTCACCAATTTATTTTGAGAATTCCACTAAAAGAAGTGTGACTTTTTCATTGTTTCATATCTATTTAATTCAACTTAGAGAAATTCAAAAGGCGCGAGAGGCGTAAATTAATAATACACTACCCTAACATTCAACAGTTTCTGCATAAATATTACATGGCATTTTCGACTCTCCTACGGATCTATTGTAATTCTTCCCGCATGTTTACGTAAGGAAAAATAATAAGTGCATACTACCGAGTTTAATGAATGAAATATTAGATTAAGGTGGAGGATTCTAGATTAGAATCCAAAAAAGGGAATAAACGCCTCTTCACGAGTGGTTTCACCAACAGAGGCGATTTGGAGTACGAGGCGTATTGTCCCACTAACCTGCCAAATGAATTGCGACACCTACAGTTTGGGTACACCAAAGAAAAAAATAACATTACAGAGAGGTTAGAACCACTGAGGTTTGTTCTTAAGTTTTGCTATACAATTTCCTCTAAATATGGAAACAATAATGGGAAATCGTTTCAGATTTGATTAGGTGGAACACCCTCATCTTTTAAGGTTTAGAAGGGGCGACTACATTCGACATAAAGTTTATTTCAACACGACCAGGTTTCGCCGTACCGCAGCATCTTAAGGTGAATATGATGTTACACGGAAAAATCTGGTCGTGCTGAAATAAACTTCTTATGAGGAATTATATTGTTTTCTTCTAAATCCTTCACAAGAAAGAAAAATATTATGTATTTCTCAGGACTCATCTTAGCGAATAAAAATAATGTACCATAGATTTTGGATGTAACCTACAGATGATACCGTAAACTACGGATGTATACAAACAGATGTATTTTTTTTAAATCAGACAAGTCGAATAATTAACAAAAATAACAATTTGAAATGTCACCAACTTAAAAGGAAATTAAGATCCCCCTTGGTCCTAGAAACTCTTAAGTGATATACGATACTAGAATAAGGTGGATACGTACTGGAGTGAGGACGAAGGATTGTTTCAGTTTACATTACAATTATTCCCATCCCATACAGTTTTTTTATATTATCCCACCATCCCTTTTTGGGGTTCATCTTGCAAGCAATTTTGCTAAAGATAATTAATTCCTCTTATCGACCACTGTTCAAAAAGTTGGATATACCAACAGTGCCCTCCGTTTATATTTTTCATGTTCGTTCATGATAAACAAAATCTCTCTCACTATGTAAAAAACTCAAGTGTTCACCAACAACTAAAACGGCAGAGTGATGTACCGCACATACGTTATGCAAGCTTAGGTCCCAAATCTATGGGACACCTACTTTCTAAAAAATTTCCAGCTGAGATTAAGGTACACAATAGTGTGTCAGTATTCAACGACAAGTTATTCATATACTTAAAATGTAATATGTTTCACTCTGTTGATGAGCACATAAATAAGGTTTAATACATGTACTAGATTCTTATATACATTTATACTTCATATTTTTACGCGACTCATATCAAGTGTGGCACATTTGTAACATCCTAATCTCTAGACAAATATACCATATTATTGTTATTATTTACAGTTAAAGGTGGTTGTCATGTCATTTCGGTGAAATAAAAAGAGCCATTCTCCCTTTCGAAAAATGACTCGAAAATTAAACACGGCATAAAGAAGAGATGAGACTAAGGGATCCCTTTCGCATTCAATTCCAATTTCTCCGTTCAGGAGCTGCCCACTAGGTGAGCATTCCGGCCTTGAACTCGTTTACCACGAATCCAAGGACGTTCCGAGAGTCGAGGAAAGCCTGGACGAATTGACTCATGCCAAACAAAAAAAATAAAGAGAGGCGTACCTCGCGGCCGTGTTGCCGAAAGAAACCCGCCCGCACTCGAAAATTTTCAGCGCGTCAAGAACCATCGATACCAACACTTATCGCCTCCCTCTGGCGCTTTCACACTATGGGAAAACGCCCCGCCGCAAAGAAAAAAAATGTCCACTATGGACGGGCTGTGGACACAAGTCAATAGAAAAGGAAACATCCGCGGCGAGAGATAAAAAGGGAGGGTTGAAGAAAAGCTCTCAGAGATAGAGAGGCGGACTCACTCTTAGAGAGGCATGGCGATCCAGGCGAGATGAGGGCACGACGCCCTCCGTACTCCAGCGACGGAAGAAGGATCACGACAGGAGGTGATCGGCGAGGACGAGGGGGTGGACACCACGGATCAGCGCACCACCTTTTCGTAGATCGGAGAGGGAGTGGGGGGGAGAAAAAATACGGCCAAGAAGTAAGAGAAAAATCACACAGCTGGACCACTCTCGCACGACGTCGCAGGATGAAATAATATCCGTCCGTCCCGGCGAGATGCGTACGCCCAAGTAGTCGGGTAGGCGATAATTCGCGGGGGCGACGAGGCACGGCGCCGACACCACGCCCCCTCCCTCCCTCAGGTCTCACGCGCGCACTCTTTCTCTCTCTCTCTCTCTCGCTCCTCCGCTCAGTATTGTTCCTCGAAAATACTCTCTCCTCCCTCCCCCCCACAACCACACGCACAAACAAACAATAGCATTGAACAAACGAGCGCGCCAAAATAATTAAATAGATTAAACCAGAGTATTCGCCAATTATCTCGGCCACTTGCGATGGGTATCCTGTAATCAATCAATCAGCAACCGCACGGGGGCGTGTGGCAGGGGGTGAGGGAGCCACTCAACCAGGCATGCATGTCCCACAAACACTGACGTCAGCTAGATGCATTACTTATGTATTTCATATTAAAGGACACTAATGACATGAAAACACTTTTCAAACAAAAAAAAACATATTTCATCCGAGAACAAGACCAATCACCATATTATAATAATGACGGATGCAATAAAAATATAAATCAAATGCACTACCTATCCTAACTAACATCGTCGTGTTTTTAATCGTATTTATTTTGGTCTCTAATTGTGCGAGAGGAAAAGTTACATTTCAGACATATCCGTACATCTACATCTACATTATACCCTGTAGGGCAGTCTATGTCTCTTTTTTTATTTAGGTACTTGATCCGGTCTACCGTAGCAGGTCGGGAATTGAAATATAGCTCCAGATATATTCCTTTAGATATATTCTTAACTTGCTGAAGTGATCTCCCTGAAATCTGCATAATAATTTGACCTGTACTTTAACCTATGCTCAACATTTGAATTCCAACCTAATTACTCCAATAAGCTCGTTACACTGCTACGTTAGTCGTGACAACCATTCGCGAACGAAGAGAATCTCTAAGCTACAATGTACAAGAGAGTGGTACACCTCATTGCTCGCACCGAAGGAGATGAGAGGGAAGGGAGGTAGAGATAAAGTATAGGGATAGAGAGAGAGAGAGGAAAAAATGGACCAGTGTTGAATAAACCATTCAAGAGAAATTATTATGATTCTCGGAAGTATGGCTGAAGGGTGAAACGCTCTTCT
>WURS02034690.1:0-11479 GCA_011762765.2 Rhinocypha anisoptera
GGTTCGAGTCCCTCCCAGGGAATGGGTGTTGTATTTGTCCAGATGAGTTTTATTCTATGATTTAAAGAGGTGCGAAATGACCATAGCCGTAGAAGCACCCTGTAAACACAAATAATACTCCTACCATCCTTGCTATACCAAAATTCTTCAAAATATCTTACTTTTCCCACAAAATCTTTTACCTTCTATATATTTGTCTCATCCACATTTTTATTTCCTAAAATATTAATTTTTGAGTTTTATTCTGTCACGATTTGGACAAATAAAGAAGTAAGATAATTTATGTCCTCATTCGAAGGATTTACGAAAAAAGAATTTGGCCAAAGTATCTCTTTAGATCGATGTTAATATCCTTGCAAAAAATTTTAAAGCAGTATATTGCGAGGACTAAAGGACAGTTTGGGTCCGCAAGCAGTGGAAACTGATGTAGTTTCGGTTATTTTTATGCGCTTTCATTGCCTAGACTTCGTTCACCAGGAGATGGCGCTCGGGTCCGTTAAAAAGCCTCTCTGTGTGTTTCGAGGCACCAATAGGCGAATTAGGAAAATGGCATAACGATGAAGAAGAAAATTTGACTATTGAAACGATTATTCATTATTTCTTACTATAATTTCTGTTACAATTCCCAACTATCAACCTACCAAAGTGTTCTATTAACTACTAGTTGAAACGTATTGATCGAAGCTCCTCCAACCTCCTTCTAACCTTCCATACCCAACCAGTATCCACGCTATATTAATTATAGTTTCAGCTGACTACAAGTTGAAACATATTTTTGGAGTCTCTTTCAAACCTTACTTCATTCTATTCTTCCATTCCAATACTTTTATACCTTTCCTCCCGATCTGAATAGCCTGATAGCACTGAGCAGTCTTGAAAACACACGCTGAACCATTTCCAACCTGACATGTTTCCTCCCGGATTGAAAGACTGATATAAGTACTGATCAGACTTGAAACAACACCGTGAACTGCCTAGTATCAACTACTAGTTGAAACATTTTTGTGGGCTATTCTGAGCTTCAACTTCTTCTATCCATCCATTGCAATCCTAGTATATCCGCCCTCTAGGCCTGATGAGCCTAATAGCTGACTGGACTTGAAACAATACATTGGAGATTAGCTGTATTCACATTGAACTGAAGACACTACCTACTTAGTTATAACTACTAGTTGAAACATTTCTGTGGGCCCTTCTGAGCCTAAACCTCCTTCAATTTTTATTATTGTATACGTTTCTTCCCGGTCTTAAAGAACTTAATAGCTGACTAGACTTGAAAAAAAACTTGTAAGAAAGGGGGATTAGCCGAAATGTATTTTTGGAGACTCCGGCATCCATAGCCCTTCTATCCTTCCTTTCCCATCCTTATATGGCTTATCTTACGTTGACCAGGCTTAGAACAGCACTCTGAACATATAACCATCTTTTTTCCAAACCTTATTTGCCTTAGCGCTGATCAGACTTGAAATAGCCCCTCAACCGAAAGGTAACTCATAATGAATCGAATAATAACTCATAGTTATTATCATTAGTTCGATAAATGACGAAAGAACACCTCGTGCTAATCTCTATAGCATATTGTAGATGTGATTTCAACACATAATGTTCAGGATTCCCTTTAAGTGGAGTCAATTGCTGATTACCAGGAAATACGATACTCGTATGATTCGTAGAAAAATATGTTTATTGGGTTTAGCTGAGAGATTCCGGAGAGGTCACCTGAATTTGTGTCAATTTATGTCAACCAATTTATGTCAACCCACTTGTCCTTGCAGATTAACTGAAAGTTATAACTTATTTCTGCAAAATTAATAATTTAAATGGGTAACAATGAGGAAGCATCTGACTCAGGTTGGACAAACTGGAAAGAGGCAATGGCTATCCCAAAATGTATCAAGCCCCATCAACTTTGTCTAGATTAAAGTGAGAGAAAAAAGGAGACATTGTTAGGCTCAATTTCGAATCAACTTTTTTTCCTATAAAGATATATATATATTTTTCCTTTAAATGGTGTTATAGAACCTGATATCTCTTGACATTATCACGAATCTATATCTGCGATCACTTACGCCAACATTTCTGCGTTTATTTAAACGAGAGATGTGAGAAAAACGATAGGTATGAGAAAAAATGCCCATTATTTTTCCTTTGTGCCATATTAAAAAAACTGCAACGACATTCCTTCATTTCGCCTGTCAATATTATAATGACCCCGATCAATTATTATAATTCGCATTGATTGCTCTCACGGAAATTCGCCATTCAATTCCTGAAAAAAAACCGTCTCTTCAATTAATATATCAACACAGATTGTGACGAGTTTGCCATCGGTCTCATTCGAGATCCATAGAAGGTCATGGTCCACGGTTTATATGATAGATGAATTTTAAGCTATGATTACGTGGCCATTACGATGGGAGATCAACCTTCGAGGCGTGCAATGAGAAAAAAATATATACGCGTCCAGAGACACGACTCGCCAAATCAAAGTGAGCTAGAAACGTGAGATTAATGTCACGGTCCTCGCGTGCAGATGAGTTTGATTGGGAGCCACTAGAAGGCCTACGGCGAGGCCAGGGGAATTCAAGAGGCCGACAGTCACGGACGCCCCCTCTCCCCTCTTAAAACCCTGGCTGACTTTCCTTGTCGCGTGCATGCATAAGTAATGCGGCTTCAGATCTCCTCCTAGGTGCTGTTTCGGGATATCTCCGATCCTTGGGCGAACTTGAAATTAGGGAAGAACTTCGAAACAGATTGAATTTGTCCCAACCTTGACTTAACGGTGACTTTCCATCGACATTAAGGAGGGTGGTGGAACGAGCCGCTTGAATGGAAACCTTCTATGTTTTTTAATTTCCTTTCTCATTTATTAATTCAGCTATCACTCGCGGGTTCAATCGCTGTTCTTCGTGACCCTAATTACCAGATGAAACACTTGTTATAAATGCATATATAAAATAATTGAATGTAAACTCCACCAGTAACAATTGTCTAAACTTCCTCCACGCACGTCAGGACTGATGCTGGATCACGCTGATTCTTAAAAAAAAAATTTCGTATCTTGGCCTGCAAAATCTTATGAGATGGCTTCACCTTTTTGCTATCGGGGTGGAATTGATAAAGCCGAAGTGGTAGTAGTGGTATTTTTGTTTATAGGCTGCTTCGACGGCTATGGTCACTTCGCACCTCTTCATATCATGGAAAAAAACCCTAACGGAAAAACACAACACCAATGCCCTAGGCGAGACTGGAACTCGCGACGTTTGGGTTACCCAATGAGCGCTCTATCCCCAGGCTAGCCCCCAGGCCGGCTGGATAATATTCTCTAATTATTATTACCTTATATAAGGATTCTTTGAGTACATTTTTCCTTGTAAATTTATAATATGTTTAATTTGCTCTCACAAGTTTTGTATAACGTGCCGCAGTCGATATTTTATAAATTAATGTGACAACACGTCGTAGTCCTCTAAATCTCTATTTTACTACCTCAAAGATTTCAGTTACATTAGGAAAAAAAGTCTTGCAATTTTCCATTTAATAGGTACTTAAAATGTTGATGATGATGAAGGGAAATCCACCGGTTAAGGTAGGTTTTTGATGAGCATTAGCTTAGGTTGGCTGCGTAGCATCTAACTATAATCCCTCTTCAAATCTGCATATTTCCCACCCCCTATCATTCTGTCCAAAATCTCTATTCTCTTCCTACCCGTACCCCGCTTCCCCTCCATTACAACCTTCAACAACCCATTGCCTCTGAGTACCCCTTCCATCCACCTTTCCTGTCTTTTTTTGGATCTCTAGTAGCAAACTCCTCTCCTCCCCTCCCGTTCTCAAAAATTATTCATTTGTTTTCCTCTCTGTCCACTTCACCTTCTCCATCCGTCGCCAAACCCATAATTCAAAAGCCACCAATCTATGCTCATCGTCCTTCCTAATGGAATAGGTTTTGGATCCATATAATGCTACGCTCCATATTTGGGTTTTCACTAATCTGTTCTTCAAATCTTCAAAATATTAAGTAGAAAATTTAAAGCGTTTTTATTCGGCTAATGTAAAACTTTCCCACCACGTACCACCTGATTCTATATCGCCTGTCCCAAAAATGTCAATGTCTATTATTTTTCTCATCACCTTTTCATCATTCTATCCTCTACGGTACCGCCAAAAATATTTCTCTTTTCCTCCTATTTCGCGCGCATATACCCTTTCCCTCTTTCTTTTCCATGGTATCCCACCCTCCTTCGTTGTTTTATGCCTTTATTTTTTTTCCCTCTCTCTATGCACCACCCATATATCCGTTTTTTTTTCTTTGTTAACTTGTGTTTTGCATTCTCACCCAATTACTCATCTATAATTGCTCAAAAAGAAAAAAACACTTTATATTCTCACGTAAGAAGATCTTATAACGACCTAGGTTTCGACAGCGTATGCGGATGCGTGCGACCGCGGATGCGTAGTGTCCTCATCAGGTAACCTCATCTTATGATGACGCTACACTTCGTCATCTAGGTCGTTGTTTAATCATTGAGTGTGGAAATACAAAGTGTTTTTGTCTCTTTGAGTAATTATAATTGAGCCATGAGAAGCAGTTCCACATAGTAAACCCCGTAAACCATTTCCTATATCAATCATTATGGTTCTAAACAGTTCTAATCTTCTTACATAAATGAAATCCACCTTTCGAAACAATTCGACGCTTCACTCTGCATCATATACAGGCCTTAAGCTATATATGTACGTATAGCCTCACTTATTTTATTGAGACTGTCACTAGTTACCTTCTCTCTATCAATGCTCAATTTATTTACGTTTTAATGCTTGTCTCAGTAGCATTGTGATAGAATCCAACTCGGATATTCAATGTATCTGAAAGAAGAAGCAAATCAATTAAATCTTTTTAGTGGAAGTAAGTGTTTTACTGTTTTAGAGTGGTAATGGTCCTTTGGACTTACAAGTACAGACCTGTTCAGAAATTCACTTTTGTAACCATTAATGCTGTAACTCTATTCGCTAGAAAACAATCAAACAGGGATGTAAAATGATTTCCGTTACGCCATCACGGTGGCGATTACGCAGGAAAATGACGAAAAAAAGAGCATGGTCTAATAAAATCCATTTGCTTATCTAACAGCGTGGAAATACTGCGCACCTAGAATGAAGCCCTGGATACGATAGACCATACGAGTATTGGAGGAAATCTTTCACGCATTTATACGTTTACATTCATTGACTCACAGTCGACCAGTTCCGAATTTTTACTCTAGGTGGAGCTTTTTTTCATAAGGGACAATTGAAAAAATTCCGACGCTCATACTTATTTAAAAAGATATTTAAGAAGGAGACCGATTAACAGCCCCCACGAACCAATTTGCATGTGACCTTAGTTAATTGGAGAGGGGCGTAAGAAGGGGGCACTGGAGCAATGACCGCCACAGCTTGCTCAGCGAGTGTTTAGGCGCAAAAAGAAACCAGGAAAAGATTTGATCGTCAAAATTGACGGGAGCAAAGTAGGTAGTGATTAATTTTTAGAATACAAAATAATAATTGTCACATCTACGATGAATAAGAAAATTAACTGACTTTCAGATATAAGGTTTAATCCGCTTTAGCAATACCTGATTTTACTCAAAGTGAATATGTTGCATTCATTTACTTCAACCACAACCTAATTGATCAATATAAAACATAAAACTAGATACTGTATTTTTTAAGCAATGTCAACTGTAAATTATATCTCTTATTTTAGTAATCAAATAATGACAGGGACTATCGAGGAATGTTAGATCGATAGAAGTTGGAATGTAAATATTAAAGGAAATATTAATTTTTTAAATGCATTAATTATATTTAATAAAAATTGTTCGAATATTTTTTATAAATTTATGAATTTTTTATGATTTAAGAGCCACAGTAAAACTTGTAAAAATTTCCATTTCAGCTGAGTTTCTTGTTATACAGAGGAAAAAAAATGGAAGGACACCTACACGGGGATTAAGAATGTCATGGTAATTAATATTTCAACATTTCAACAAGATGGAATAGGAATTTTTTTATCTGGAATATCATAATACAGAGTCAATATGTCCTTTTCCCCATTATTATATTCATTGATGCATGTCACGCACAAGTATTCTGGGGAAGGGAATCGAGATTGTACTTCGATATAAAAACCACGATGGGAATAGTGGGAATGAGGGAAAAATTTCAGAAAGAGTGGAAAATTTTTATTCTCGTTAATTGGCTCGGATGTCTAATCGATGAAAAATAACTTCTCGTAAAAATCAAAATAACATCACTTCATCACTTCCTTCAATTAACGCTTGGCTTCTCTTAATGGCACATCCATGTATTTGTGTTTTTTGGTGAATATTATAAATACCTTCTTGTAATTTATAGAAAGGAATAACTGGTGGCAAGCGCATAAAAAAGCTAAATCAGAAAATTGCTGGCTTTCATTCATTATTTTGAGTTACGAATATCTTCGAAATTTGAAAAAAAAATGGCTTAGCATGAGTTAAATTTTCCTTATCTTCAAAAAAGCGAAGGGAACGCTATTCAAAGTGGTAGATAGAAACCGAGCCTGCTATCCGATATCCTCGAACGATATTCAAACGGGTGATAGTGTAAAAAATAAATTATTACGTAGAAAAATTCAGACCTGATCACGATTTAAAAGACAAATAAATTATTAAGTAGAGCATTAATTCATGTTTTAGGAACACTTGAGACTTCACACTTACATTTTATAAAAAAAGCAACGACTATATTGTAATGAGACCACCATTAATGTACAAGGCGGCAACAGTCTTAGCGGAGTATGCATTTTAACATTTAAATCCTCTTTGGGATGAAAGAACTGGACAATTAGTATTATTCGACTAGTATTATAACTGAACATCTAGTGTTCAATTCGTATTCATTTTGGTAAGGGAAATTAATCGTTTAAGTATTTACAACAAACAAAACTTATGAATGTACACCAATAAGCATATAAATTGCTGTAATATACGAAGAAAATACGAAAAAAGCAACAGGTGTTGGATTCAAGGGATTATCAATCCCTTGAAAACTTCTAAATGAAAGTCGCTCTCCATTCTAAGAGTCTGAGCTTAATGATTTGTATGTATCCCAAAATTGTTCGGACTGTGATTACCTACATGAGTCATATATTGCGAGTCGTAACAAAAGGGCGTATTCTATAAAGTGAAATTTCTAAATTTATTAGTCAACGCATAAATATGACCTTCTCTGAATAGCACATGGCAATTAGCTATTTCTACACATGCATGGGCCATTATTCTTTTTTTTATGACAAATTTGTCTAAAAATTGAGTTTTAATTAATTATTAGTGTTTATGATATTTGCAATATATTCCTCTTGACCTAGTTATGACAGTGCAATTCTACCATTGAGGTCAATTCATTCATCGAGTGTATTGTATTTGACGTCTTCATTATTAGAAAATTTGATTACTCAGAGCACAACACCCAGTTACGTGTGGCTAAACGCAATAATGACTTACAGGAAGAAAACCAGTTAGGCACATGGAAATCAATCTTAATGTAATATGCCAATGAAAAAGTTTTCTCCTTGGAATCCCCATTAGAACTTAAATGGGAATGGAACTGAACTGCGGTTGACGAAAACGCGGCGTAATTACTCAGTGGAAGAAACCAAGTTTTTGCTGGAGTTGAAAAATGAAGGCTACAGGAAACGTGAGAAATTTAACGGAAAAGAAATTCGCTGCAAGTTTTTCGACAGAACCATCCACAGCAGCTTAAAAAGGCGAAGAATTATTCAGAAGCTTGACCTGAATACATTGGTTGGTGAGAGATCCCTTTCCAAAACAATTCCATACCCAACGTAAACAACCAAAGTCAGGGACGGAAGTCTTTTTCCCCCCCGAAAGGAAGATAAGCAGCTAGACGAAAGAATTCCAGGTAATAAGCAAGGAGAAATCACGAATTTTTGCGCGAGAAATGGAAGGGCAGCAAAAACGAAATGATGAAAACAAAACACAAATGATTATGACCACATTAAAAACGCCGAGTGCTATCGCAAATCGTAGATGCTGACCTGAATACCGACATGTGCGCATAAGCTATTGATTCCTCGAGTTTTTTTTTCCGGGATAGAGTCAAGGACTCGCGAATTACAAGGAGGTGGAGGGGAACCGCGAGGCGGGAATCATAATCAACGCGCGGTTCCGAAAATCCGAGTCCACAGCTCTGGGAACCTCTCAAGGGCGCTAACGGGCGAGACCGGGTTTATCCTAGGGGCAGGGGAGCCAAAGAATTGACGAGAGGGCGCTTAATGACTTAGACGGATTCTTATCCGATTCCCATATTGTGTGACACCGTGTCATTGGGTAGAGGACTGGAGGAAGGTTACAATTAGCGTAAGGACAGCAGTGTCACTGCGCAAGTGGAGAAGTGCGCGCCGTTTCATTTATTAAAAAAAAACCTGGAAACGACTCAGACGACATTTCATGTCCAGGGATTCGTCTGCATCATTTTTCTGAGCTACCATATCTACTCTACACTGTTGAAGAATTGGATAATAGGTGCTTTGCCCAATTCGACATGTCTAAGTAGTAACAGTCACCGAAAAGTACGCCGAAAAAAATGAAAAACATGATCCAAATAACCATTACTGCTCCTGAGAACTGCTATTCTAGTAAAATTATCTAAATTTTGTTCGTCTCTAATGTACTTACAACTAAACAAGCACTTTTCTAAGGATTCATTATTGGACAAAACCTCAGCAAGGTTAATAATTTCGTTCATCCCTTTGTTCCTAACGCCTTTTGTTATATTAAAATATGGGTCAGATTTAAAGCAGATCTAGCATAGACCCATCCCAGCCAACCAATAAATTTGCAGTAATTGGATTTCTCTCCAAAGTGAAAGTCGTGCAAGAATTTCAGGGTTATTGGCGAGGTACTTTAAAAATTGAGAAGACTACGATGTATAAGATAGGAAAACATGACTTAATATTTCTCCTACTCTTCCACTTTTGTACTACTCGTGAATCTGTCCTGGTTATCTTCAAAGTGATCAATTCGACAAAAAATGATTGACTGAGGAAACCACCGACAAAGGTCGTAGAGGTCTTATAAGGGATAACGGCAATTGATGTACAACATAAAATTCATTATACTCACCCTTTTACAAATTATATTTTAACATGGAAGAGGTTACGGAAAGTATAAAAATAGAGAATGTTCTTCTTTAGTTTTTACTGCGGGCGAAGGGTGAGAGAGAAGAACGCAACAGCCCTTAAGAGTAAAAGGGAAAATTATATATCTTAGAGAGGAGAATAGCTATCAATACGAAGAAACTTTAAATAAATAAAATATATTTTAATGCAAATCGAACAAATAATTATCCGAAAAGGATAGAGTTTAACAACGACTAGGAAGCTTATTAAATTTCTCTGAGATTCTCGAGTAGAGCTTGATTAAATAAATCAACAAATAAAGAAAATAATTGCATCCTCTTTTTATTATACGTAAGTGTTGTTTTGGAGGGAATAAAGAATTGAGATATTTTTTTCAAATTCACTAAATGTATGCGTGAGTTTTTCGAGAAAACGGAAAAAGAACATTTGGCAATTTTAAAAAAATTCGATCAATTTCAGTTGACACTTTAATTTCACACATTCCTGGGTGCAAAACCTGGGAGTTAGGTAATTAGGGAAAATATTTTCTCGAAAAGTTTTTTCCAAATCTTCATTAAATCAGTTATTAACAGTGATTAAAGTAGTTTGTCTACAAAAATATATGGCTGCCTTCTGCCAGTCAATAACAACTCATGGATTTCTTCATAAGATGATGATGAAAGGTAATCTACCGGTTTAGGTAGGTTTTTTATGAGCATTAGCTTAGGTTGGTCGCGTAACATCTAACTTTAATCCCTCTTCAAAACGGAATACTTCCAACCCCCTATCATTCTGTCCAAAATCCCAATTATCTTCCTACCCCTACCCCGCTTACCCAAAATTCTACCCTCTATTACAACCTTCAACAACCCATTGCCTCTCTGAGTATCCCTTCCATCCACCTTTCTTATCTTTTTTTGGATCTCTCGCAGCAAACGCCTCTCCTCCCCTTATACCATTCTCAAGACTTCTTCATTCGCTTTCCTCTCTGTCCACTTCACCTTCTCCATCCGTCGCCAAACCCACATCTCAAAATCCTCCAATCTACGCTCATCATCCTTCCTCATGGACCAGGTTTCGGATCCATATAATGCTAAGCTCCATATTCGGGTTTTCAATAATCTTTTCTTCAAATCTTTATTTAGGGTACCTATCATTAACTCATTCCTTTTCGCAAGGGCCTCTTTTGCTAATGCAATTCTTCGTCTAATATACATGCCACTACGTCCATTTGCCTCTATGGTGCTTCCAAAATAGGTGAACTTTTCTATCTGTTCTAATTTATTCCCTTCTACCTTGAGCTTGAATATTTTTTTTAGTTTGAAAACTTTAATTTTGAATATTTTCGCTTAATTAATATCCGAATTTATACAACAATTTTTCTTCAAGAATGAGGATGAAATAATACACATCACCTTTGGAAGGAAAGATAAGTGCGAGTCGGTCACAAAGAAAGGAAGAGGATCCCTCTCTAAAAGAAAATAAACTTTCTCTATAACTACGATAGCAATGACATAAATAAAAATAAATTTTTTGTTTTGTAATTTTTGTATCCTACTAAGAAGTAGGATACAAAAAAATAGTACAAAAAATTGGGCTAACATTGCTTAAGCATGCTTATGAAGGTGCAGTCACATGGCCAGAAGTTTGACCGCGGGCCAAGTAATAACTGTGCCAAATCATACATTACAAATGGGCCTGTTTCGTGTATCACGAATAACACTCGTTTACACCAATGTTAACTAAGTTAAAATCTATGAAATTCAAGGGATCAAAGGACGAGTTAGGAAATGGTGAGTCAGGAGAAAAAGATGGTGGGGGCTCGCTAAATCAGTCAGATTCGCCAACGACCAAGCCCTAGTTTGTAATTCAGCCAAAAGACTGCAGACTTTGTTGAGTGCTTTACAAGACCAATGTCAGAAGTTTGGGATGAAAATAAATAGCAAGAAAACGAATATAATGAGATTTTCGAGAAGTAGGAAGGCTAGGCTGAATATCAAGCTAGAAGGGAATAAATTAGAACAAGTAGAGAAGTTCACTTATATGGGAAGCATCAGAGAAAATTTGTCGTAATGTTATGGATATCAGACGAAGAATTGCATTAGCAGAAGTAGTGTTTAGGAAAAGGAAAGAGTTAATGAGAGGGACACAAAATAAAGATTTGAAGAAAAGATTAGTAAAAACCCTAATATGGCGCGTAGCATTATATGGATCCGAAACCTGTTCCATGAGGAAGGATGATGAGCCTAGATTGGAGGCTTTTGAGATGTGGGTTTGGCGACGGATGGAGAAGGTGAAGTGGACAGAGAGGAAAAC
>WURS02034701.1:0-11478 GCA_011762765.2 Rhinocypha anisoptera
AAAGGACGAGGTGATATGTGATTACTGTCACAAGCGGTGCAGGTTAAAATATGAGTTGAGGAAACATATAGAGTCATGCCATCTGTCCATCGCTGTTCACAAGTGTTCCATTTGTTACACTGTTTTCTCCACGGATGGGGAATTGGAGACCCATGTTGCGTTTCATAAAAGTAGGGAGAAATACTTTTGTTCCGTGTGCAGGGGAAACTTTTCATCTCGGAAAAAATTGATTCATCACATCAAAGAATCACACAACACAAAGAATGGAGTTGTTTGTCGTGCCTGCTTCACCGGCTTCCCCTCCCTTTCAGAATTGGCTCTTCACCAGCTGTCCCATTTGCACGAGAGAAATTTCAAGTGTCCCCAGTGTGATAAGGTATATTTAAATAGAAGAAGCCTCTATCGGCATGTGCAATTCTGTCATAGGATTAGTTCATACAAATGCGACGTCTGCGCGAAGGAGTTCAAAACAAAGTTTGATGTACGTCTACATTTAGCTGTTCATAATGGTTCCAAGAATTTTGCATGTCATATGTGTCCTAAGAAGTACTCACATCCCGGTGCTCTGTCTGCGCACATCAGAAATGTCCACCTGAATCTCAGGCCACACCAGTGTGATATTTGTGGAAAGAAATTCAGTAGACGTCAGTTTCTTCTAAACCATTACTCTGTGCATTCTGATGACAAGCCATTTAAGTGCGAGCAGTGTGATAAGACATATAAATTGCAGTATTCACTTTATAAGCACATGAAGCATGTACATGTCAGTTGAATAAAGTATTTTAGATAATGCTGGAGTGAGTGTTAAAATTTTATGATTCCCTGTTCTCATAAGTGCTCGAATGACCTGGCAATACTCTGTTGATCATGAAGGTTCGACTTAGTCACCCTCTCCAATGCCGATATGCTGTACATTGCAAACTAATCTCATCATTCTTTTGAATCTTACAACATTATTGGTGACTTACGTTTTGACAGTCTCCTTGGAGAAGTTTTCCTTGTTAACTTTTTCCAATCAATTACTTTTTTATGTCTATTGTATATACGTATTATGTTTGAAAATGTCTCCAACTTTTTTCTGAAAATTTTTTTAAGTTCACTGAACCTTTAATGAGTACAACTTTGTGAAAAATTTTATTTTCTTCTCATTGAAATGTTCTCTTATATGCCAACAAACTTCTAACTAGTCAACCAAGTGGCTGACTCAAAATAAATAGAATCCTCCCAAAATTCTGTCGCTGAATGGTGCTAAAAATATAAATCACATATCACCACATGGAAGTCAGCAGCAGTGTGATTTTAACTAACATGTGATCCTCTCTACATCTAATATACACTTGACAACTAACCCATTCCTCCATTCAATCACACTTGAACTTGGAGTCACTTTCGATGGAAAATCACTGTGCTTTGAACAAATTGCAAAATAAATGGTTATCTAAGAAATACTTGAGCGATATTCAGATGTCACAGAAGAGTATACGTTAACCATTTATACTACTATGTCTAGTCTCACTCAACAATGTAAAATATCCAGTTCCACTCCAATGTCGAGCCCAGCACAATATTTTTATTATGTCTATATTAAATTCTATTTCACATTTAGCTAAACAGATGGCACACTCCTGAACTTTGGTGTCCTCGACCACATTATTGATGTACCCTTTGGAGGAAATACTACATTTGTTGTCAATTTGAATACATTCATTACATTTTTTATAAGTTTTCTTGTCCTGAATCTCTTGAATGAATTCGTGGAGACCGGCGAGTATTCATTGAAGGATTGCAGGGGGTTTTGACATCCGTTTACTTCTCGGCTGTGTGCTACCCATGCTAGAATACTGTCCACCCGTCTGGTCTGCCACCTGCACCAACACCCAAACCATCTAAATTTCTACCTGGCGATTGTTTCAAATTGTCAGAAATGTGAATATTAAGTGTACCAGATTGAATATTTTTTTGCACAGGAAGAAGTTATTGAACTATAGACATTCATAATTCATTCCATGACATTCACAAATACATGTACTTAAATAATACCTTAGAATTTCATAATAAATTCAGTTTTACTACCTCTTCAAACTGAAATGAAAAAAGTTCCATATTATCTGCATTTGATAATCGGAATTACCCAAAGATAAAAATATTATTTGCAAGTCTATTAAACTAAAGTTCACCTTAGCCTTTGTACTACAGGCCTATCATCATGAGGTTTGAATTATATTGTTTATTCCTCAATAGCATCACAATTGATTGGTGTAACCAAATTAACTGCGTACACATTAATTATCTACAGGGAATAGTCATGTGATTCAAGCAATATTAGCCTGATTAAGCAATAAAAGCATTCAAATGCGAAAAGACAAACATATTGGGTTATAGAATTCACGGCACCAGTCTCGAATGGATGCTTGTGCCACAGCCATGTTCAAACATCACTTACTCACAGACTGGTACAAATCTGTCATCCCAGGGACAGCAAAATATGTTGTGTGAGTAAAGGAGAATATTGTTCTGAAAAAAATATCTATGCAGAATATATCAATGGAAGCACCTTGATTGTAAACTGTTTCAAGTACTCCATAATGAGGGTATTAACAATGGGCATTAGGTGTGTTTCATTAGTCCTCTTTTTACTGAATTTCCTAGTACACATGTCACTTGGGGACAGGTTGACTGGACCATACATCACGGGTGGGTATCTTAATACAGCACTGGAATTGAAAACCATGTGACAGAGAGAACACCTGTAGTGCTTTTCACTGCTACTCTACCAGTCCGGGGAGTTTGGGTTGACTGGTATATTTCGACATGTTTCTGGCCATGAACCACATGGATCAGCACTGTAGCACTTTATGCCAGTGTGGGTTATACATGGCAGAGTAGAGAGAACATGAGGGCAAAGGCTTGCAAACACGTGCGGCAGGTGAAATGCTCTTCACCAGTGTTGGTGTTTAGTTGACACTTCGTTGAAAAATATGGAGAGCACATGTCACATGTGAAATGCTTTTTGCCAGTGTGTGTTACTATGTGGCTATATAGAATACTATTTTGGGAGACAAATATAGTATATAGAATAATATTTTGGAAGTCCACTCATTTGAACAAATCTTTGCAAACATATTTCACCGGAGAAATGCTTTACGCCAGTGTGGGTGAACATGTGTCTAATAAAGTAAACCATTAAGCGAATGATCGCAAACAAATGACACAGGTGAAACGCTTTTCCCCATTGCTTATTAACATATGTCTATATAGGATATCCTTAAGGGCAAATGTTCGAGAACACGCCACAGGTGAAACGATTTTCGCCAGTGTGGGTAGGTATGTGTATTTTTAGGTCACACTACCGGAAGAGAGTGACACATGAAAGGGGTGAAATGCTTTTCGCCAGTGTTAGGTTGTTTTTTTTTAGGTTACTCTTATGGGAAAATGACTGTGAGCAAGTATCACAGATGAAACGCTTTTAGCCAGTGTGGGAAATTAGGTAACACTTTCGGGAGAAAGTTCACGAACAAGTTCCACAGGTGAACGGCTTTTCACCGGTATGAGTTACAGTGAGGGAATTTAGGTCATGCTTATGAGAAAATTAGCACAAACACGTCACAAGTGAAACGCTTTTCACCAGTGTAAATTAACATGTGTTTATTAGGTAACCATTGTTGGCAACTTTTCGTGAACACGTGCCACAGGTAAAAGGCTTTTCCCCAGGCTGAGTTAAGACGTGGGTATTTAAGTTACCCTTTTGTGTAAAAGTTTGTGGACAATTAGAGCATTTGAAATGGTTTTCGCCAGTGTGAGTTAGGAATGTAGTGTAAAAACTACTTTTTTGGGAAAAAGATCACCAACTAGTGTCACAAGTAAAACACTTTTATCTGGTGTGATTTAAAAGGTGTATAGATCGCTCTTTAGAGCAAATGTTTGTAGACACATGCCACAGGTGAAACGCTTCTCACCAGTACGAATTAAAATGTGTCTAAGTATGGTATCCTTTTGGGCAAATGTTCAAGAACACATGCCACAGGTGAAAAGGTTCCCTCCAGTGAGGGTGAGGATGTGTCTATTTAGGGCCATTTTCTGGAATAAAGACTGAACACGTGTCTAAGGTGAAACGATTTTTGCAACTGTGGATTAGGATGTTTTTTTAGGTTACTCTTATGGGAGAAGGACCGCGAGAAAGTATCACAGATGAAAAGTTTTTAACCAGTGTGAATTAACATGTGCTTATTAAGGTTACCCTTGTTGGCAAATTTATGTGAACACTTGCCACAGGTGAAAGGCTTTTCACCAATGTGGGTTAACATGTGTGTAGTTAGGTTATTCTTACGAGAGAATCTTCGTGAGCAGGTGACACAGGAGAAATGCTTTTCGCCAGTGTGAGTAAGGCTGTGAGTCTTTAGATGACTCTTTTGGGCAAAGGACTGCAAACAAGTGTCACAAGAGAAATGCTTTTCGCCAGTGTGAGTTAGGATGTGAGTCTTTAGATGACTATTTTGGGCAAAAGACTTCAAACACGTGCCACAGGTGAAAGGCTTTTCACCAGTGTGGGTTAACATATGTGTATTTAGGGTACTCATATGGGTGAATCTTCGTGAACAGGTGCGACAGGTAAAAGGCTTTTGGCCAGTGTGAGTTAACATGTGTGTAGTAAGGTCACCCTTACAAGCGAAACTTCGTGAACAGGTGACACAGGTGAAATGCTTTTCACCAGTGTAAGGATGTGAGACTTTAGATGACTTTTTGGGCAAACGATCGCAAACACATGTCACAAGCAAAATGCTTTTCACCAGTATGGGTTAAAAGGTGTTTATTTAGGTTACCCTTGTTGGAAAATTTTCGTGAACACGTGCCACAGGTGAAAGTCTTTTCACCAGTATGAGTTAACATATGTGTATTTAGGGCACTTTTAAGGGTGAATCTTCGTTAGCATGTGCGACGGCTGAAAGGCTTTTTGCCAGTGTGATTTAGCATTTGTGTGGTAACTCTTCCGAGTGAAACTTCTTGAACAAGTCACACAGGTGAAATTCTTTTCACCAGTGTGAGTAAGTATGTGAGTCTTTAGATGACTTTTTTGGGCAAAAGACCGCAAACACATGTCCCAAGTGAAATCCTTTTCACCAGTATGGGTTAAAAGGTGTTTAGTAAGGTTGGCCTTTCGAGCGAATTTTCGAGGACACGTGCCACAGGTGAAAGGCTTTTCACCAGTATGAGTTAACATATGTGTATTTAGGGCACACTTATAAGCAAATCTTCGTGAACAGGTGGCACAGGTGAAGGGCTTTATGCCAGTGTGGGTTAACATGTGTGTAGTTAGGTGACTCTTAATGGCGAATCTTCGTGAACAGGTGACACATCTGATACACTTTTCGCCAGTGTGCGTTAACATATGTGTATTTAGGGTAGTTTTATGGGTAAATCTTTGTGAACAGGTGACACAGATGAAACGCTTTTCGCCAGTGTGCGTTAACATATGTGTATTTAGGCCACTCTTATGGGTGAATCTTCGTGAACAGGTGCCACAAGTCAAATGCTTTTCACCAGTGTGGTTTAAAACGTGTTTAGTAAGGTAGCTCTTTTGGGCGAACGTTCGCGAACAGGTGACACATGTGAAATTCTTTTCGCCAGTGTGGGTTAACATATATAACTTTAGGGCACTCTTATGGGCAAATTTTCGTGAACAGGTGCCACAGTTGAAACGCTTTTCGCCAGTGTGGGTTAACATGTGTGAATGTAGGTAATCTTTTCGGGAGAAACACCACGAGCATGTGGTGCAGGTGAAATGCTTTTTCCACGTATGGGATAACACATGGCGATTGAGGTTACTATGAGATGTGAAAGACAATGAACATGTGCTGCAAGTGAAATGATATTTTGGTCTGTGGAGAAATATATGTGCTGCAAGGGATCTCTTCTGTGCAAATGATTTGCAACACATGGCGCAGGTAAAATTCTTTTCACCCTTATTCATCATCTGATGATGTTTCAAGTTGGAATTAAGCTTATAGTATGCACCGTGGTCACTGCATGATTCATCTTCATGCACCAGCTTTGTTGTGAGCTGACCATTTCCTTTCACATGTTCTCCACAGACACTGTGTGAAAATGATCCTTCGTTGTCTCCGGGAATCGGTACTGTCTTCACTACACTAGGGATTCCTGGATGGTGAGAGCCTTTGTGCTGCTTGTAATCGTCTTCCTTATGAAACTCCATCAGGTATACCCCACAGTAAAAGAAGGTGATGCCGCAGTGTTCCTTATTGTGTTCCATTTCCTCTCTCTCAGTTCTAAACTTTAGAGAACATATCCTACACTCATAATGCATTCCATTTGATATCAAATCCACACTGATATCTTCAGCGTGGACATATGTTTTATCTTCCAAAGCTCTAATAGTAGATATCATGCATTTTCTAGATAGATTTTCTTCCATAGACAATTTTCTGTCATTGGCAATACCATTGGAATTGAACCTCTCTTCTACTGCTTTGCTTCCACTGCTCTGAGAAGGATGATGGCAAATAACCCCATTCTGCATCTTCTCCCAACATCACTGTGTGCAATCAGGCTTTCGCGGTTCTGCAGGACAACCTAAAAGGAATATGTTATTTGTAAAATAACTATCATTTTTACTCAATAACATCCACGTATGTATGTTAAGGTTTTGTAATGTATGAGCCTGTAAGCTATGAAGGGTACAGAATTAACAAGTAAAAGGTTGCATGTACATGATGAGTTCATTGTCCAGAAAGCAGTGTTCTTCAGAATATCATAGTTTGATGAGTCATTGATTGATCTTATGAAGTATAGTGCTTTAAGGTGTGAGATAACTAATAATCAGCCCAGTTCAATCTCATGTTCCCTTTTTAATTGCAAAACATATCTTGCCACTGAAATACATATTTGTATGAAGTCTGAAATACATATTTGAATGACTTTAAATTGATAAGGTCACCTAACATGGTGTATGAATTAATGCAAACTTAATCCTTTTACTGCCAGAAGGCCAATATATCGGCCCTCACTGGTTGTGTGAAAATGACACAGGCCTATATATCGGCCTGACTTTTTTTACTTTTTATTTCTTGATTGTGGCCTTTTTGCTGACTGCTTATCTCATTTATACATGCGTGCTTTATTTCTGCTACTTACTAAGATGGTTTCACCTTATCCTTGCAATATATTTTGATTGTTTTCAATGTTTTTTCCTCGTAAGTTGGCCTGTATTTTTTCATTACGCTTGGGCTAGCATCATACTGCACAGTTTCATTTTTCATGTTCGACAGAGCTCATGCTGGACTGTTTTCTTTGTGGTCCTTAGTATTTATCTTAGAGTGTCAGTTTCCAGCAAGATAAGCAACTATTATTATTTGGCCTGTCTTTTTTGTTTTTGTTTTTACTTTATTATATACGGTTAATTTCTCTAGTCTCGTATTATGGGGTCTCCTCTCATTTATCGGCACATGCTTTATATCTGCAGCTTACCAAGATGGCTTCAGACTACCCTTACAAAATATATGCTGATTATTCACAGTATGCCTACAATATAATCTAAGTACTGACCTTGACTGTTTTTTGTTCCCCTTGGGGCATTAGCAAACCGTATTTCATGCTGGACTCTGTTTTCTCTGTGGCTCTTAGTATTTTTACTCAAGTGTCAGTTGCCAGAAGGATTAGAAAATATTCTTCCAATATTAAGTGATTGTTAACGAATGATACATCATACACTTTTGCATTATGATAATATACGAGTTGTCCCTGTATCTATATCTTTCCTTATGTTTTCCTGCATGTATGTTAGTGACATTGCTGTTTGTCACATTTTTCTATATTATTTATTTGTTTGACCTTTTATGACATTTAATTGTACTAAGAATTGCTAGAAAACATGTGGGTTTTATTTCTTACATAACTGTGCCTTTTTGGAAAAATAATTTGGTTCTAGGAATTCAAGTAAATTAGTTTTCCATTTGTCCATGCCGTTTAGTGTTGGACTAGTATATACAGTAATTTACGATGCATAATTTTTTATTTTGATACAACCAGGAACATTTATTTTAGGGTTGTCCCTGTGACCAATGTCAAAGTGCATGAAAACTAAGGATGTTGAACATGGACTCTTCATTGATGATAACAGTGATTCTATATTTATTGAGCCGTATTCTTCCTGCCCATGTGCAGGAAAAAAAATCGCAGCGATTTCCTGTGATTCTTCTATCAAAGAAATGCAAAACAGAAATGAGTAAACGTTCATATGCCCACTGAGGTCAGAAAAAAAGACAGAGAAACTTTCAATTATTCAATCTTATAACTACTATATGGGAGGAATCGATACGTCAGATATGATGCTCTATACCACTCTTGATGAGAGAGGTAGTGTAAAATATTGGAAAAAGATGCGTTTCGATATTTTTTGGCTTATCGTACTGAACTCTTACTTACTATATAAAGAAAACTTGACATCTGGAAAAAGGTCTTTGTCCAGGCAAAATTATATACTATCAGCATGATTGAGGAACTAGGCAGTGTATCGCTTCAAGATAAGCAGAACCGAGTTATGCAACCTGGATCAAAAAGACATGTGGTCTCAAAAAACTTACAAAATAGCCAAATAAAAAAGAAAAGGACATTTGTGTGCGAAGTGTAAGAGGAAAAAAGGGATGAGAACAAAGGTCCAGAACTGTGCACAGAAAATACAAAAAAAGGCCTTCGTGGCGAATGCTTCTACAAGCATGAGTGCATCAGCTGATGTACGTGTAGAGTGAGAAAAAATATTTTATATATCTGGCAAAAATATATTGATCACTAAAATATATATCACGGGTGACAAAAACTTATTAGTATCATAAACTAATACTATTTGATTCCATGTAAAGAATATTTTATTAATCACAATGCAGAATAAACACAGCGTTTTAAGTTTTTGGATACGTAATTATTTTTTTGTATTGTTTTTTCTTTATGAAAATTAACCTCAAACCCCCATAATCCATCTATGGTTATACACTCTAAATATATCTTTAGCATTAGGAAAAAACTATAAACTTGAATAAAATTAAGTGGTAGAAATAATTTAAAATCTGTAATCTTGCAAATTCTGGATGATAGCCTTGGCAGTATGTGAACATCCCAAACAAAAAATGGGCTGGCAGTAAAAAGGTTACGTGGGACGTGCATTTGTGCAGAAAAGGAGGTTAATAAGCATTATTTTAAAGCCCAACAGACTATTTGATCAATGCTTTTACAATGTAAAAATTCACATTTTTTATAACTTTTACTTAATACAAACACATGAATAGCTTACTATTCTCAAGTCGAAGATTTATGGTAATATGTCACTCAAGGCTCTGATTGAATTATTTCATGCACAATATTTTTTAACGTAGTTACTTCATTATACAACTTCTTTCTTAAGTATCTGTTTCATTTGGAATTTTTTCATCTAAGCAATGGTGATGAGGTTTATTTGGCTATGAAGTGGCATCTACCTATTTCAGGGGTCTAACATGATCTATAAATAATACAGAAATAAATATATATAAACTTGATTGTCTCAGGTTTAACCATGTAGAAATTCATCTCGACAATGAAGAAGAAGACTGTATCTTTACGCAATTTTTTTTTTTTAATTTTTCGGTATTACTAGTTTTGACGCTGAAGAAGTAAAATTTGTAGAAAGCTATATATAGTCTTCTTCTTCCTTGTCGAAATAAAAATAAAGTAGAAAACTTACTGTGAAGATTGGAATTTCTGCCGTGCCATCATGGTGAAACTATTTCTTTTTCAGGACGATCCTTGGATAAGGAAAGAACCAGGGGGCATAAAAACGTCCCTCGTTATTTTACAAAATATGTTTTTATTCAGAAAAGTAATTGCTCAAATCACGCTTTGAGTTAAGTGTGGACATAGTTTATGATTTCTCTAATAAGTACATCAATGCCAAGATTGGTCGACTGCATCCTTTCCAATCTATTGCGCTACCTCTCTCCTACACCCTTTGGTAAGTTTTCCTTCCAATGTCTCTGATGATTTACCCTACATACATTATTTGTTCCTTTGGCATTCCCCATGTGGGGCCTTTTCCTCTGTTCTAACTTCTATTGACTTCGTAATGGGCCCATTATGCCCTAGCTGTGTCCTGTATCCACCTCAAGTCTTCTTTTCCTTATAGCACTTCACATTGACTTCTATTCTTCTTTCTAGTCTGTTTTTATAATGGTCCGTGTCTCACTGATCCGAGGAGTGTCGTACAGCATATGAATCTTTTCACACAATATATTTCCTTGTTAGGAGTGACATATTCCCAGAGAATACAGCATTTCCCTCTTTGCCATTTGAATGACTTCTTAGCCTGAGCTAATCTAATCTTGATATCTGTTAGAACATCATCTATCCCATGCATAATTTTTTTCCTTAAATTTTATTTAAATTTTTACTTACTTTTTATTTAAATTTTATTTTTGTATTGTGACTGCTATATAACTAATTGTGAAAATATGTATAGCAGTATTTCATTATAATTGTTCTTTGGTTTCACTCATATTCTATACTTGCCACCTGGCTTGTAGCCAACTGCAAGATTCTATTCTAAATAAATAAAAAAATTAATAATGATCGAGGAGAAAAAAAGAGAGAAAGATCAAGGTCACTTGCCGAACATCGAGGTCAGAGGTCACAAGTCAGGTAATCGGTACCCTAGACAGGGATTTACTCCCTGTTCTCCCTAGACAGGACTCCCTGGTCTGTTACACTTACGTCACTCATTAAAATATGACCTCAAATCTTATGGGCCGAGGGTAATTACTTATTTCCGGCCTTGGGAATGGCATTACCCAGATTAAAAAGATTTCACGGCAGAAGGACGACGATTCTTTAAATATTTCGACATTGTGCCTTCCACGACGAGCGACCTTTTTATACGCAAACGTCGATTTCGGAATGCAAAAATTGCACGTCACAACATCACTAACAATTATATTCGGTGACGGGGTCGATTTCGAAACGTTTAGCAATTCAGATCCAGAGTGGGCAAAAATGAGCCATGAAGTAGTCTCATTCTACAACGCAGTAGAATAGTCCGCCATAACGAGAGCTGATAAACGAGGAGAAATCTCTCTCGTTATGACGCACACTCGTTGAAAGCAGCCGACGGTCATTTAAATTCGCCTCTTTCGGCAAAAGGAAAGGAAAATTGTTTGAAGATTACTCCCCACTGCTTGAAGCCACCCTGGGTCTCGCGGGCACAATGTAATTACCCACCGCCAGACCCCGAACACCCCGTCGCAGTGGCACCTGGATTCACGACCAATCGTAACACGCTTTCCTTTCCTTCCCCCCTTCGATGCCCGCCCCCAACTCCCCGACATGTTTGCATACAAATGCCTGTCTATATACGATTTTTGTACCTGATGATGACGCCGTAGCGTTGAAACTAGTCGTACCAAATTAAAAATCAAGTGGAAAAAAATACGGAGTACGTTT
>WURS02034712.1:0-11477 GCA_011762765.2 Rhinocypha anisoptera
GATCGGTCCGGCATCAACTGCCATAGCTGCGGGCGAGAGTGAAGTTCACGGAATCGGCCGCAGTACTGCGATGTGGACGGCAAAGGGAAACTACCACATTAAATATTTCCCTAGAAAATGCAGCCCTGCATTCACATATTGTGATGACATTGAGGGCTGCAGTCAACCAATCATCGGATTGTAGTACTGATGATGATGTACTTGATGAAAGGGAACATAAACTTGAAAAACAGAATATGAGCAGGCCGGGCTAGCCTGGTGGGCAGAGCGCTCGCCAGCTAACCCAAAGGTCATGGGTTCAAGTTCCATCCAGGGCATGGGTGTTGTGTTTGTCCAATAGGGTTTTTTCTATGATTTGAAGAGGCATAAAATGACCTTAGCCATTGAGGCACTCTATAAAGAAAAATATTACTGCTAACAGAATATAAGGAGGGAAATGAATTAAGAAAATTCCAAAATCCTTTTCAACTAGATGTTTCATGTGATTGAATGGTATTTCTTCATTCAGAAAAAAGGGCTATTATTTACTCATGATGGCCAAATGATGACTACTAATTTTTCCCTACAAATTTTCATAATTCCCACTTTTCTGTCAGAGAATAAGCCAAAATTGTGAGCTCATTTGGCACTTGGTATTTTGGAATGTAAAAGATGAAAGAAATTTATGTTATCGATGAAAATACTTATTAACATGCAAAATAAAATCTATGACTCTTACTCCGGGGGAAAAATTAAACAGTAGTCTCGAAGAATTGAAGGCTGCTCCTTAAATATTTCATCTCGCAGAGTTATCCCTTTTAAAAATTCTGGATCAGCTTTAAGGCCTTTGGCAATGTAGTGAAGGCATCCAATGTAATCATTGAGGACATAGAGAACCGTAACCAAGTGATCCAGACAAGGCCAATGATTCGGGCTGCACCTTAAGCCTTCTTGAAAAGCAATACCAGCAAGTTCATAGTTTAATACCTTCAAAGCAACACTTCCAACTTTGAACCAGATGGTCACATCAGTATCATCAAGCTCAAGAGCCTGAAATATAAGTGAAGAGATAATAAAAAAAATGATCATTTCATACTCAAAGTGACATGTGCAATGTTGGTCACAAGAGACAGTATCACATGCCTGTTTGTAGTATTCCAATGCATTTTCCAGGTCATTTTGTTTGACTAGTACGGCTCCTAAATTTTTCAAGCATAGATATTTTAGCAGAACTGGTGGCTGTGAGAGTCCTTTCGTATCAGTCGGTCGAACAACCTGACAAAATAAAGTTCGTCAATGCACTTAGAAATTTAATGAATATTCAATGCACAGAAGGGAAAGATAACTTAAACCAGCGATGAAATGTTGGGTTCAACACAATGCATAAATCTGGCCATAATTAACTTACCATGATGTAAGGGCTACTTTCCAAGTTATCTAGAACAATTACACATCGCAACAGTTGCTATAAAAACCATCGATTTACATATGAAAACTTGTAGACCAATTTCTATGATCCCAGTATTTTCTAAAATACTTGAGTAATCTTTTTGAATGAAGATTATAAGCATGTTTCAATCTTATAAAATACTGTACGAAGGGTGGGCTCATAAAAGTTGGATGAAAAACAATGTCGATTAACAACATTATTTACCTATGCGTGCTCTAAGATCAGTTTAATGCTTTTTGCACCAATGAGCATGACGCTGAGAAATAGGTTTACCCCTAGTACTTAATTGAACTAGCTTACCTCCTTCCTTACCAACAGTCAGAGAACTGTTGATTCTCACAAATTAACCCTTCCAATCTCTAGGCATACTTTTTCTACATTGCTTAAACAATTCTGCTGTGTCTAATTTGTAACAAAATAGGGTCACCTTCTCAGGAGTTCTAATTAACACAGATACAATTCTTACAGAAAAAATTGTGATCACATAACAGAACAAAAATTAGCAGTACCCAAAAAAGCTGCCACCATTGCATCATCAATTGTTTACAACAAAATATCTATGGATATATAAAACATCACCCTAATGCTAGGGCCAGGAGGGGACTGAAAACCCACCCTTTGGAAAATGCTTCTGTTACTGTTATCAACTTCAAAATTACCCGTAGGTATAAACTTCGGATAAATTTATCTTCAGTGTATAAAATTTAACTTTATGTTCACTTTAAATGTCTTATAAATTGTAAAAACGAATATCGTATTGTATTCTATGTTCACTTCATATCTGTACACTGTAAGTTAACTATTTCTAAGTTGGTCGAACGACACACTTTTATTTATTGCACATTTGATCTTGTCATGTCATTTCCAATATGTGACGACTGAGTAAAAACTTGTTATTTCTATTTTATTTATAATTAGATTATTTCCTGATCTGTATAGACCATAGGACTGAAAAACAATAAGCATAATAATAATTGAGTCTTACATCGGCCAAAAATGAACTATCCAGTAATTCGAGTAATATTACTTCCGCTTCTTTAAATTTGCTCTCTCGTAATAACTGCAACGCTTCATTGTAGCAGGTAATGGCTTTCTCCTCCTGTACGTGTACAAATGATTTATTATGAATGGGAATCAAATTCTGATCAACATAATGTAAGCTGAGTAGAATCACTTACAAGGGCCTCTTTCGTATTGATTTGAGTAGCATCGTCATCACTCTCTGAAGAAGAATCTTCATTCAAAGCCCTAATTCGAAGCATTCCTCAAGCTGTTTAGCAATCAACGATTAAAAATTAAATCCATTTTAACCCTACGAAAATAACAATATTTGAACATAAAAAGTCTTAAACTGCATGCCACTGTCACATTCAGAAGGATTCAGATCTTCAAAATCCACTGTGCCGGGTTCCAAGAACTTGACATCGAGTGAAACGATGTATGTATAAGTATAAACAATGTCATCGCATTTCGCTGTTCTATTTCTTTAGAATAACCGCGACATTCAAATAAATATATATGGCGGGAACTTCTTTTGTTTTTATGAAAGATGACATTTTTTAAAATATGAGTCTTTCTTATTTTGAACATTTGTTTCAAGAATATATACTTTGTAAATTTATTAATTCATGTTTTATATTATGAGATAAATTAATGGTTAATTTATGTTCGAGGGTGTGATACCCCACTGGGTAGCTTACCCTTAGCTTAGCTGCTGAATGGGGGACCCGTGATCAAGGCTTTTGACGTCTTTGGAAACTTCCATTTAAAACCCAAACAGTGATTTCTCTGGGTACCACATCTTCATAGGAAACTACAGATGGTAAAGGAACCATCTACCAGTCTTCACTATAGTTTAGCCTGTGCCTCTCCCCTGATGTGTAAATTTTCACATGTCATTGGGCTTAGTAGTTGGTGGTTTCTAATCTTATCAAACCACCTTAGGGTTGAAACTTGATATTTTATGTTCACTTATTTTAAATATTGTTAGTATGTTTCATTTCATTTGCTAAATAGGTTTTTACTATTTTATTAAATTATTTTACATTTACTATAATTATTAAATACAAAATCACCTCGGATTTGATTATGTATTATCATCATTTGTACTTAAATCAAAAGAATAGTTTACTGCAGCCAATACTGCATTTTTCCCGGAAGATGAAAGTGGTACCAGTTGCCTTCCATAACACAGTGTTGTAGCAGATACCATGAACTTCACTCTCATCTACAACTGTAGCAATTGATGCCGGACTGATCATCTTGACCTGCACTATTAATGCCTGCCTAGTGAACTATTGCCATTGCTTTACACATAAGGTTTGTGGGAATAATTGCATCAAAGCTATAGGTGCTGGTCTAGAAATGTTGGTGCAAATTCAAGACAAGAAAATTTGTCATCCACAAGATTCCAATGAGTGACCCTCAGTTCCATAGTCCAGCTCACTACCTCTAGGCTAACTCTGCCCCTTATTATTATGAAAAGATTATTTTTAAAGAAATTTGATTACATGGAATCACAGAAAATTCAATTATCAAATTTTTTCTTTGTGATTTTTGTATTTAACTCTTTCATGTTCAAATACATTATAATTTTCTCAACTTTATGTGCATGAGTTCATAAAGGTAACAAGGATTTTTGGAAAATTCCAGTTTCATATAGGACCTTCAAAAGATTATATTATTGGTAAGAAATAACTAGTTGATATATTTAAAACTGACATTTTGCCCTGAAAGATATCAACCAATTGTTTGAAACTGATTTTCTATATTTATTTTTTTTTTCAAAAAAAAGCACATGGTCAATTACATTATACATGAAATAATTAAGCAATAAAACAGCCAAACGACAATACAAAGCATGGATATAAACAAATAAAAAACAATTCCTCAACTAGAGGGATGAATCATAGCCAGGGAGAAGGAAACGGTGGGGCGGGTAGGGACCTTTTAATATTTGAACCTTAATTTTATATAACACCTACATTAAAAGTTTTTATTTTTAAATTTTAGTTTGGATGTTTACTGTGAATGTTTCTGCAGTGATTGTCAGATGGAATCTAGTTTTCAGGTTGCTACAGTTTTGTTTGGTTATGAGGGGTGACAGTTTTGCCAGCATTCCACTCTGTATCTTTAGGTCCGTTTTAAAGTGAGCAGAGATTTGGCTGTTATATACAGGGGGGAGGTCTGGGATAATCCCTTGCACTGTGATTGTTGGCTGTTGATGATGCTGAACTCTGGTTATTCTAAGAAAATTCATTTCCATTTGTGGGTGAGAGGGTATCTGTCCTCTCTATTGATATTATTTTTATTTTTCACAATTTCTATCACCTCTCAGATAAACCGCGGAAAATATTTATTTTCTCCGGCCATAATCGCTGACTCTTTGAAGTTGACCAGTGTGTAGTGTGGTCTGCCTTTAGAGGAGAACTCTTTAACAGAACGCCTTCATCCAAATCACTATGGAAATAGAAGAGAATAGACTTCCTTTTCTTGGGATGCTTGTCACAAGAAATAAGACGACACCTTGGGCACTTGGTCTACAGAAAATCTACCCATAACAAACAATACCTGAACTCTGGCCCTCACCATTATCCCAAGCAAAAAGCAGCCATAATACAAACCCTCCATTATTGAGCTCACCCTATTTCAGATGAAGTTTCTCTCGCTGAAGAAAAACAACATCTGTTAAGAGTTCTCCAGCAGAATGGATACCACCATGACCTCATACTAAGGATTTCTCAAAACAAAGAAGCCAAAAGGAACATGGCCCTGAGAAGGGCTGATGTGAACCAGCATGATTCCAAAGCTTATGACCTTATCCTGTATGTTGATGGCACTCCAGAGAATATAATGAGAGTCCTTGCCAAGCATGTTGTCATCACAAGCAAATTGAAACAAAAACTTCGGACCTCTTTCGTTTGGAGAAAGGTCATCACCTGAAGAAAAAGAACACCAAAAGGTGACTAAAAAGAAGCACCAAAAGGTGACTAAAAAGAAGCAATTCAGTCTATAGGGAGTGGCAGAGTACACCTGCCTATACAATCAACTTCAAAAAGTCTATGATTATAGCCAGAGAAAATAAACATATTCCTGGGCTCATCTGAGAGGCAATAGAAATAAAAAAATAAATAAAAATAATTTCAATACAGAGGATGGATACCCTCTCCCAGGAATGGAAGCAGATTTTCCAAGAATAACCAATCAGAGCACAGCAGCATCAACAACCAACAATCATAGCAGAACAAACTATCTCAGATTCCACCTCCCTCATATATGAAATGGTTTCAGGCTTCACTTGGTGGAATTCTCTCATCAAGGAGGTTTAGAAGGGGAACACAGCAATTCCACATAAAATAACATTATTTAGCATGACCAGGCACCTGATGATGCCGTATAACAGCATCATCAGGTGATGATCATCACACCTGATGATGCTGTTATTCTGAGAAACCTGGTTGTGCTAAATAAAATTATTTTAACAGCAGTAATATTTTCTGGCGTGATACGGTGGAAGTTATCCATTACAGAAATTAAAATCGCTGGGTGAACTCCACAAATTTTTTAATGAGACGACCTAGGTTTTGACACCTAGGTCGTCTCATTACAAAATTTGTGGTGTTCGCCCAGTGATTTTAATTTCCGTTAAGTTATTTTATGTGGAATTGCTGTGTTCTCCATCTAAACCTCCCCCATATATAATGGCCAAATCTCTTCTCACAAACTAGCCGTGCCACTCTTCCCTTCTATTTCCAACAAAGGTTTATTAGGTAGTGTACCCGAGACGACCCTAATTTACAACGTAGCCCAGTTCTCTCCAAGGGGGGTAGTGGAGATATGATTGGCTATAGTCAAAGTATTTCATGCAGAAATAATCAAAAAATGAATTCCGAATTTCCTTGATAATTTCTAATCAATTGATACCACACAGTATGTAAATGCTTTAATTTATAACCAGCATTCTGCTGAAACTCTGCAACAACCAAGGGAAATGACGAGGGTGGGCCAGAAAACAATTTCCCAAATCTCGGCGGATGGAACTCATTCGTCAAACTCACCCGAGGGTTGTGAATCGTCATAAATGACACTTCAAAGGGGCACCTATTCCAGAACAACAATAGGAAAGTGTGACCATTCGAACCTTTTTGGAAAGAATGGGCCATCATATGTACACGAATGTATTGAATGTATTCTCTGCAGTCACATGACAAAACGTTGATCGATGTATCCCGCGGCCTTGGGTTTAATAGACTCGCTCAAAGATTCACTCCTTACTTGACCGAGGGGCGGTACAACTTTCTCATAGCATTCACTGAAACTTAGTATTGATCCAAAAATTTCAGATTTTTTTTCCTGTCACAAATATGTCATAATTCCTAAGGCTTATCTGACAAAACCTGGACAGAAACTGCAATGGTGGTGATAAATTACATTTGTGGAAGTGCAAGTAGATCAAGGACTGGTCTGTATTCTATCCTTTTACAAGATAAAAATAGCAAAAATGCTTAGGATACAATTAAATTAAAAATACAGGTTAAATAATTATATAATAAAGTAATAGATAAAGTATTTACCATGAATTTTAGAGTACATTTCCAAAGAAAACAAAAAGAAATAAAAAGACACCACTGGAAGTTCTAGGTAAATACAAAGATTTGTAACTATCAAATTGGATGTGTATGCTTAAAAATGAATGAAAATAAATATAAACAAATTTTAGGAAAAGTGACAGAGCCATAGTCAGTAATTACAGTTACAGTGCCTTAGCAAAGAAAAGTGGGATTAGAAAGATTATTCTGCTGGTTCTAGTGCAAATAACCCATATAATTATTTAAAAAATGATTATAAAATAAATTTTACTCACCTTCTAGTTTGAATAAAATTTAAAAGTATTTTCAATAATCATTCCCTACTGAGTGAGATAATGAGTTCAGATGAGGTTAAAAGGGAAAAACTTCATAGGAGATTTTATAATTAAGTGGAGAGATGATATTGAATGGCATGAAGGGATGGTGGTCCAGTAATGGGGTAGGTAGTCTAAAATTTATAAAATTATTCAAAGATAGGAAGGAGTGTATTTTAAATTAAATATATGGCATATAAAATACACAAAATAACAATTTTACCCTCTTTGTAATTGCATGCTTACATTTCATTTTTTTGCCAACTATAACCCTGTTTTGAAATATTTTCCACAGCTTTGTACAGTTTACAGTCTATACATACATGTTTCTTCAATTGAAAATCTTTTTATAATATAAAAATAATATTATTCAATGGTCCATATAAAACTTGCATTTTAAGATGTGTTTTTGAAGCATATATTCCTTAACAATGAAGATAAATTCACATTCATTAATTTATTGGAAAACAATACTGATTCTTTTTGGAACAATCACAACAAGATCAATAACTTTTTTAATATACTTATATGTGTATTTAAATAAAAAATGCATTTTGAGCCAGTTTTATGCTGATTAAAATAATTCTCAATCTGTGATATATGTATGCACAATATTTGAACCTTATTCCAACCAATCATTAGTTATTTATATATTTTGTAAGCTCATTAAAATCAGTAACAAACCACTTGGCACCTTTCTTCACCTCATCACGAATCACGTTGCCCCCAAATCCTGCAAAAGATATACATTACATTGTAATTTTCTATGCAGAAAGCTTAACTTATGGAATCATTACTCTCCAAAACTGGCCTGATCTTTAGGGACTTCAATTTCAATAATTCTAATTTCCAGGATGATTCTGCTAAACTTATACAGAAATATAATGTTTTAGATAAGGATAAATTGTTGAAAGTTTTTAAATGAAAGTGGTGGAGAAGTAATAGAGGAGGAGAAACAGGTATTAATCAGATGGGTAGAGGATTTTAAAGGGATTTTGAGCCAAGAGGAAGTTATCGTAGTCGGGCAGCCCACTTTATATGCCATACTAGAAGAAAATTATGAAACAGGGGAGACAATACAGGAGCCCAACATAAAAGAAATGGAATCAGTATTGGGGAAGATGAGCAATAATAGAGCACCAGGTGAAGATGGCATGATAATAGAATTGAAGTTGATTGATATTAGAATTAATTAAATTTGGTGGTAGATCTTTAATAACAGCAATCTCTAAACTGATTACAAAGGTATGGAATACTGTAAATATGCCATGCGAATGAAAAACTAGAATAATATGCCCAATTCATAAGAGGCGGAACAAACTATAATGTGAAAATTACAGAGGTATCACTATGTTATGTGTGGTGTATAAGATTTTATCTATTCACTTCTTCCGGGGTTTCTTCCACATCTGTCCATATTGTGGGGACAACAGTTTCTCCAGCGTTGCAGCTAGCGTCTTCAGGTCCGAAGTGGTCTCTGCAGATTTTGACCATCTTTATATACACATCTAAGACTCACAAGCTGTGCTCTGATTGGCCCTCAGGTGGGTGCATTTTCATTGGTTGTTTCACCAGATTTTTGGAGGAAACGTTTCCAAGTATTGGAGAGGGTGTAACTCTCCTCTCTGTTATAATTGTTTTTGTTCTTGGCTGTTTCAATGACTTCTGATGAAGAAAGAAAAATGCTACTTCCCCAGGCTGATATGCAAAGCCATTGAAACAGCCAAGAACAAAAACAATTTCAACAGAGAGAAGAGTTATACCCTCTCCAATTCTTGGAAACGTTTCCTCCAAAAATCTGGTGAAACAACCAATGAAAATGCATGCACCTGAGGGCCAATCAGAGCGCAGCTTGTGAGTCTTAGATTTGTAACATAAAGACGGTCAGAATCTCCTATACCAGGGTCCACGGTCCTTGTTTGTCTATTATTTAATTATTTATTGTATTTATTGTTTCTTGGCCATGGAATAAACAACTTAAATCAAAAAAATCTACAGAGACCACTATGGACCTGAAGACGCTAGCTGCAATGCTGGAGAAACTGTTGTCCCCACAACATGGACAGATGAGGAAGAAACCCCGGAAGAAGTGAATCTTCAAACCCAAGATGCCGCGGAAGCCTCAACCAAGATTCTATCTATTGATTAGCAATAGAATTAAACTATATGTAGAGGATATTCTCAAGGAGTACCAGTGCGGATTCCGGTCAGGAAGAGGCACTAGTGATCAAATATTTGTTTTAAGACAGATGATGGAGAAATTTTTTGAATATGGCATAGATTTGCATTTTTTATTAACTGACTTCAGAAGGGTCTTTGACAGCATTAACTGGAATACTTTGTACCAAGCACTAGAGGAATATTAACACCAAAAATTATAAGATTAATAAGAATGATCATGAATGAGACCAAGGCAAGAGTAAAAGGAAATAATACGAGTGAAGAGTTTGAATTTAATAGAGGAGTGAAAAAGGGAAATGGGCTATCTGCTGTTTTATTTGATCTAGTTCTACATAAGATTATTAATCTGACTGACCAGAAGGGAACAATCTTTGTGAAATCCAGCCAGCCAAATCCAGCCAGATCTGCCCATGACCTGATAATTGGAGAAAAGAAGTTTGAAGGAGTATCCCACTTCAAATACTTGGGGGCAATTGTATCAAGTGGCAAAGATATGAGCAAAGAAATAAAAGGTAAAATACACTTGGGCAATCGTGCATATTATATAAATAGACAGCTATTCAGAAACCAGCTTATTTTAAGGAGCACAAAGCTAAAAATTTGTAAGACCTGTAAATAAAAATAATGGATGGAGAATAAGATATAATTCAGAGCTCGATCACCTAATTGGAGGGCAGGACGTTGTCCGATTCATAAAAGCCTGGAGAATAGAGTGGAAGGGACACGTTGAGAGAATGGCATAAAATCAGATACCTAGAAGAACGCTAAGGGAAAAGCTATATAACAAGAAAAGGAAAGGAAGATCAAGGAAGGAAAAGGTGGATTGAGGTTGGCACCAAAGACCTGCAGTCAATGCAGGTTGAAGTATGGCTGGGGAGAAAATGAAGAAGAAGAAAGAATGGAGGCAAATTGTGGAGGAGGCCAAGTCTGTAGCACCATGGAATGATGATAGCACAATTCAAGTTACTAATTATGTACTTTACATGGCATATTTTTGAAATACAATACAAATTCATAGTTTATGATGATAAGATATGTCTCTGATTACCATAATTTTGGAAATCACAATGAATAATCTAAAGAAATATTTTATTAAAATCTCATTAAGTAACTAAAATGGTAAAGGTGAAATTAGAGAAATAACAAAAAATTAAAAGTTTATTCCAGTTCGAATTATGATTTAAAAAATATTAGATTACCAATAAATGCATCAGCTGGTGGGCAAGCCTCCATGTCAGTGGCACCATCACCGATTAACACTAATCTTTTATAACCAAAGGATTCCTTCAAATGTTGAATGACCACTCCTTTGCCTCCACTTCTGGATGTAGGTTGCCCTTCATCAAACCCAGCATACTCACCTATTTGTACAAAATAAATTTGATTAATTTTCTCATTACCTAATCTACATGATAACCTGCAAGCCACCTTGAAGGCATCCAGAAGATTGTTTAGGACATTAACCTTTCACAGTGGTCTCTCATGTAATACATATTGCACCTGACCTTTTCCTATACTTTGTGAAGTTGTGACTGCAAATTGTTTTAGAAAAATTAACACTTAAGCCTATCAGTAACAGAATCTATTCCTCTTATTTCATCCCGATGATCCAATCCAATCTTCCAATATAGTATTGTGTTCAAATAATTTTCCTTTAATTTGGAAACAAAATAAGAGGATATGTGTCTATCTTAAAGCCTTAGTATCACTTGTACTCTTCACATCTCTACAGTCTCCCATCATAATATATCCAATACACTTTTTTCCACAAATTTTGCAAACCTCTGCAATTTTTCTGATATCTTTATCAACCCTTGTTAGGAGGTGTACCACTTGGATACGATGTATGAGGTCTGTTAAAAAAATATGTGGACTGACGTAATAAAATAAAATGTACCTTATTTAGAAGTAACATGTCTGGGTTTCCTTCAAAGTACTCTCCTCCCCCAACCCACACACTCATCC
>WURS02034723.1:0-11477 GCA_011762765.2 Rhinocypha anisoptera
AACTCCCCGCGCTCCACCTGTTCTCTCAGGGGATAGTAAGGCATTCCGAAAATCCTCCCGGTGACGAGGATCGGTTGCAGGGTGCGGAAGACGTCGGTGGGTCGCTTTCTCCGTGACCTCCTGGAACTGTGGCGTCTGAACCTAGCCCCGATCTGCCTCGTCTCGAAGGCGTCTCCTGGAGCCACGGTCGCCATGAAGGCTGTCGTCCGAACTTCCCTCTACAGGTCGAAATGTCAAATTATTTTCGTTGAGTCACACCGCCCATTTAACTCTTCTGACAAATCTTTGAAAATTTTAAGTTTTTAATTGAGTGGATCTCTTTCGGGTTTCAAGACGTAAAGCTATCCGTTTGAATGTTTTGGGATCATTGATGGTGATCGCCAAGCTTATTCAGGAAGGAGGATCAGACTATGTTTCCCGTGCAATTTACTATTCAAGGTCAAGAGGCTTTGCGAGACAGCAATATCCTGCTTGGACAGCAAGAATTTCTTTCATTACAGACGGTATCAGTTCTCTGGGACAATTGAAGCCCAAAAGTCAGTAACACAAAACTCAAAAGTCAGTCAGGATGATGTTCTGTTTCTGTGCTTTATGAGAAGTTTGCTTCGTGAACATAAATTCCTGAAGTGGTAACATTTCTCCTAACCCTTCACGTTATCTGTCGACGGGTAATCACATTTACATTAGAGATGGTTCTAGAGAACCATGGGATAGCCATCGATGGGGTTAACGGTGAATTTATGAAATTTCTCTAAGATGTACAGTGAGAAAAGACAAAGAAATATTCCGCTCTTCTTTCCCGTGCTTTCACTTCCCACTCGAGTGTGCCATTAGCTCATCAACCACTGAAACTGCTGTTTCCTCCTGCAATAAGATACCCTTGTCTCTTCATCTTCAGTTTTCTCAATATGTAGATTGTTTAGCGGCAATTCTGCTTCTCTATTCTTCTCTGCTTTCATGAGAATTTCAACTCCGTATGCGTCTGCGTATCCATATTATCTCTTATTTGTTTGATTACTTATAGTCACGTATTGACACATTCGTGCCATCCACTAAGAAAAAAAATCCACCTGAACCCAAGTGCATGGCCGTTAGTTTACGACAGCGTTCCGGGATCAATTTTCCCCTAACTGATTTTCCCCGGGTCTGTTAATTTCCTCCCCCCTCCAGTTAACACCTAGCTATTCTTTTGAATTTTCAAACGTTAACTTTTTATTTATTATCAAATTCAATAAAGATTGTTAGGTTGTTAACAACCTTTATTTAATTCAACCCAACCAAATTACCAAGTTAAGTTAAAGTTTCAAAACTATTAAGTGAACATGACCAAATTAAGTGAAAATGGTATGATTTGATTTGAGTTGATACCTAGTTTCACCACTTTTCATAGCGTATCGAAGGTTATAGTCATTATAAGCATAGCACAAGTAAGGGACTCATAAGGTGGTCCTGCAGAAATAAGCATCGACGCAAAATGAGTGTCTGCTGCAACGTCGTCTACAGTATCCTATTGCAGACAAGAAAAGCAAAATAAAGGTCTTTCGACTTTTATCTGTTGGCTTTAATTGCCTCTGGTTTTTGGGGAAAATTGTTGGGGGGGGGGGAATCGTTTGGGGGGCAAAGTATATCACAGGAAAATATGTTAGGGGGAAACTTGGGGGAAATATTTGGCAAATACTTGGGGGAAAATGCAGGGGAAAATTTGCTAGGGAAAACAGTTATGGGGAAAACTGGATCTCTACCTACGAAAGCGTAATTCTTTGCTGACAAGGCAGTCGGCGTCGAGAAATATTTCCCCGTCGCTGTTCTGACGTTCACTGCCAAGAGGTATAGCGGGATTGTCTTCGCGGCGTTTAGTTTACCCCGCAATATCACTTGCTTGTAAAGTGCCTCCTCTCTATTCTGATGGGGCACTTCCCCACAATAGGCTCTGGTGATTGTTACAATAACTATCGAAATTCAGTGCATGACGTGAGGAAATGACCGACGTAAGCTATTTTCGCGATTAATATTTCGAAGCACATATTCAATCAGAAGCGTATCGACAGATGCTCAAATGTGGCTTTCCGATACTTCGCTTTAATGAATGATATTCAAGTGGGATATCAAATAACTAAACTAGGAGTGAGGAGAAAGAGGCGATAGCTCAAATATCTTAGTATCTCTACGTATTACCCTGAAAGCCACCTCAAGGGCGTGTGTCAGCCACCACCATGCATTAAAAAACACTCCCAAATGCAAACGTTAGTATTCATACATTACACACGCAGAAGGAAACCACTTGCATACAAAACATTAATGGCAAAATATCATCCACAATATGCGGGACAAATTTAGATCGCTTGTAACAAATATACATGCAAAATAATTACAAATGACGTTATAAAATGCAAATTCATAACATGAAATTTCTTCTCCCTTCGGAGGGACTTGTTAAGCGCTGTTAATTTCCCTCCCCCGAAGTTTTCCCATGGCTATTCATTTGAATTTTCAAGCATTAAATTTTTATTTATTATCTAATTCAATAAAGATTGTAAGGTTGCCAACGACCTTTATTTAATCCAACTCAACCAAATTATTAGCAAACCGTGCGATGGTCCGCATTAGCACTTGGCGGACCATCGCACGACGTGTACAAAATATCCATTGCTTATTTCTGTTACTAACATCTCCTGGTGATTTGAGCTCATTGCCATGCACGTCTAAATCCCTTATCTGCGGGCGAGAATGGATTGTTTGCGTGACCCTATAATGGGGCTAGTGTGGAGTATGAAGGCGAAACCAACGTATAGTGATCTTAGTGAACATATAAATATTCAGTAAAATCTGGTGTGTGAGTCCACAATCCTCTGGTCATTCAAGAAATTGTATGGCTCATTTAGAGGACGCATTCCTAGGCTTGAAAATTAGTAATATTTTTCCTCTCTAACCCAAATTCAAACCCGTTTAGGCAAAATTGTGCAGCCTGGATAGTATTCAGACCATTACGATGCATGGAATGAACAATATGCTTGTAAACTCGGATTGACAAGCGATGGACGTATATCCATAATTGTTGAAGTGATGGGATTAAATGTTTTGATTTGTACCTTGCGATATATGTAAGTGAAATATTTTCGTTTATGTAAATTAGTATGCATCATCTTAATAGCTAGTCAACATATAATATCCAACATTTTATCGCAGAGAATAGACTTGAGCATGCCTTCTTTAGGAGCATTATTCCCGGAGAAACATTAGAAACCCACATGCTTATGTGCCAAGTATAATGTCACACACAATATAAGTAGGGCGTTGGAATTAGGATTCATCGTTCATTCCATGATGCATGAAAAGAAAATCATGAACAATCTGTATGACATTGGCTACAGCCTAAGAAATTAAATGCGATTATGCGAACAACATAGTTGATATCGGATAAGATGTTCACCACACTCTATCCAGATGCCATTGAATAAAACTTCTGATGTCAAGCTAGGTGTCATTAATTATGCAAAAGGAAGTGACCAAAACTATTCGGTTCCACAAAATATAATTTTATCGTCACCAGTTTCGGTACAAAGCATCATCACCTGGCAACGACATGCTCCTCCAAAGGCCGGTTCCCATTGAACATAAGAACATAACTTAAGGACGTAACTTCGACATAACTTAAGCCCTAAATCTTTTATTGTTCACAATGGCCAATGTCTACTAAGTTCAACCAATAAGATAACGTTATTCATTTTCTAAGTTGACCAATGAGAATGTTTCTACTTTCCCTTGTTTTGTCTATTAGCAGACACTGATGGAAATGATTGCGGCGAAGCTCGGAATTGAGTTGCGAAAATAATTTTCATTTTCCACTAAGTCAATTAACACGGACTCCATGTTTTGTTTCAGTCTTGTTTATGTTGGTACTTCACTTTCTGGCCACTGCTGGAACTAGTGCGCACGCCACGAACGCTTGTGATTGGATAGCTTAATAACTCACTCTCCGCCGTGATTGGGCAACTCAAGGACATAACGTAAAAGATGAACATGGGCCATCATTCGCGTTACGATAAGTTCTTAAGTTAAGTTAAGGCGTATTGTGTGAACGGTCTCTTTCCCACGCATATGCTCAACTCTTAATTTCTTAAGTTAAGTTCTTGCGTTGTGTTCTTATTTTCAAAGTGAACCGACCTTAACTCGTTCGCCGTTTCTTTTTCCCGCCCCGTCACCTAACCACCCACCCGCGAGAGGGGGAGAACCTCATCCCTATCCTCCCACCCCCCAGACCCATTAGGTGCGCAAAAACTTCATTCTCGCCACAGGTGAGGGACTTAGACGTGAATGACAATGCACTCAAATCCCGGGAGATGTAAGAAACAGAAATGACAAATGGTATATGAAGTACAAATGAATATATGTATTGCACACTCCGTTCTATGGTCCACCAAATTAGATGTTCCCCCGAAGGGAACTGTTTTGTCCAAAGATCCTGTTGGACCCTGCATTTTATGGCGGCGTTTGCAGTTATGTTGCATGCATGTTTGTTGTGAGCGGCCTGACATTGTTCCGCGGGATGTGGAAGATATTTTGCTGTTATGTTTTGCATGCGAGTGGCTTCCTTCTGTGTTTAATTAATGACTCCTAATATTTGCATCAGTGAGTGCATGTGAATGTTTGGTAGTGGCTCGCCCTCCCTGCCACAGGCCCATGCTGCGGCTTGCAGTGTGATACGTGGGTGGGTAGAAGCTCCATGTTGGCGACTCTAAATTACGATCCGGGGTCGTTTTTCGGCAACCGTAGTGCCGCCACTCCAAAATAACACCTCCTTTTTATTCCAACTGCCCCATTTAATGTGAACCGCTTGATTGATTTTTGATTGTTTTTTTCTTTCTTTTAGATGCGACTCATAGGACCTTGGAACAAGCATTACTTAAGAAATATGGTCAAAGAGAGATATAATTTAACATTTGAACATACTGCTTTGAGTTTCACAAGTTAACAGTAACTCCGCATGAGACCAGAAACATGGAAATAAGATAATATTTTTGCCGGTTTAAGATACTAAAGACAGATTAGATATTTTAATTTTCGCTCTTGGATATTTGATATCCAACAATATTTTCGATATGGCATCACATATTATGCTGCGCATTAATTGTAAGACGTCTGCACATCTACTTAATTATAAATGTACAGATGATGACGAAGAGTGATCGACCGGTTAAGGTAGGTTCTTGACGAACTCCAAATTAGAATTATCCCTGTTCAAATCTGGGTACGTTTAAGCACCTACCATTCTTTATGAAATATTATTTTTCTCGCCCTCCATTAAAGTTTTCCGTGCCTCATGAGCGTGTCCTATGATTCCCCAATCTTGTAAATATACTCTCACTATTCCCTTTCGATGATTGTTCCAATTACTCCTTCCTATGTTGACTTTGAATGCTTACACAAAACAAATTTTACAGTTAACAAAAGGATTTAGACGATTATCGTCATTATCAAGAAAATCGCCGTAACCGGTTGTGAACTGCGAAATTTCTTTTGTGGAAATGTAAAAGGTATTAAAAATCGGGGTTGTTTCTATCAAGTGGCGGCCACCTCAGTACTGAAAAGTCAAATTCACGTGAATTTGACTTCTTCGTGGTCCGTTCTTCGCAGAAATGTGAACTAATTGAAATAAAATACACGTGAACTAATTATTTAGCATAATTATGATGCTCTAAACAATATATATTTACTGTTATGATGTCAATACGTCTAATACCCCCTGCCACACGCCCTTGTGGCGGCTTGCAGGGTATTATGTAGATGCATGTAGATGAATGTTATAATCGATAGTGAGATAGATATCTTATAAGTTCCACTCACATCTCAACTACCTTTTTTAACTTATTATAAATACGTATACAGGTTCACTCTAGTTGTTTTCATTGAAATTTTGCATTAAGAGTATCTATGTGTGCACACTGTCGCTACAATTTCTGCAGCTAGACCGATTTCTTGTGGGCAGTGCAAGCAGAAACTTGTCGTTGGTGGCCCCTTTACTCGTGTATAAGATATTTTCAGGTCCCTCCAGATGCTTTATGGTATGAGTTCGAGAATTCGTTTGTCTTTTGTGCCCAAAGTTCCCGGGGGGCCAGGAGTCACCGCGATCGATAGCGCACGTCACTTTTGACTGCTCCTTCGGCCGACTCGAATTTCCTCTCGGACAGACGCGACCATTATTCATCCAGCCATTGTTACCTGAGAGTGTTTGGAAGGACCGAGAAATATTTCAATTTGATTCACCGCAAGGGTTCCGGGGCTTCATTTTGCGGGCCATGTTCCCACCGCTGTCTTCATTTATAGTAGGACGTCGAGGTAAACCGCCACCTATAGTAGATCATAGATTTGGAGACGGTAGGATATTCCAAATCGCGGGCTGTAAACATTGGGACACGCAGGGGGTGGCAGAGTGAAATAAATTTCGCAGAAGTTGGTATGATTGAGCGCTCATTTCCTGTGGTCTGAGGCTTTGGGGAGCAGGTTTATCTTACAAAACATTTGCCAGTGCACAACTCATGGAACGTGGGTGCGTGGGAACGTATTGACTTGTATATATTTTATTGTTTAATTGTTACTTTATTTTAAAGCAAACATTAATTTATTCCAAACAGGAGCTTCTCCTTCCACTCACACTCATAACACAAGAAGTAGGTAAACATAAACTGTGTGACTCTCAAGCCGAAAGAAGGAGACTTTTGCGACAGAAACCTCAAGCAGCTGAGAATGGAAGTGAAAATCAGCCTATGCAGTGCTTAGTTAAAGTGTTGGAGGCAAGCACAGGGATTTCTGCCGAAGAAATAGATTGGTCATGGTCACGGTAGCAGCTAGAGTGACGGAGAACGTAATGGTAAATTGGTGATTTTTCGAAGAGGAAGAAAAGTGGAAGTTTGACAGAAAGAAGTGCTTATATCTATCACACGTACCTACACAATCACCGTTGTCATGGAATTTGCAAAACGAGGGAGGACTTTTGTTCGTCGGATATTTTCATTTGTTGCTGCATTGGTTCACTAGTGTCATAATGTCTTTTCGCAGCAGTGGCAATATAAAAATTCAGATTTGGTGAACGAAACTACTTGCGAGTTGAAAGAGAGAAGATGTCGAAGCAGAGGGCCTTTGTACAGCAGCAGAAGTAAGCAGAGAGCATTCGTCACGACGTGAATTCGGGTGTCCATTCATTTGGTGTCCATTTTTAATTTTGTAGTGGGGATGTGCCCGTCCATCATATAGTAGTAGTATTCTCTTTCCCTCGCATGTCTTGAGCAGGTCGAAGCGTCCAATGCCTCATTTTGGGTGCATTATATTATCGTTATTATCATTCTGGATAAGAATCTAGTGCTTTCCCCTGGCTATGGCGTTTGCAAAGTCTTCTCGGGTTTTGCAGCAGGGGGCTTGTGAATTCATTGAATCCTTCGACACACAATTCCAATATTCTCTGGGCTGGTGGATGACCTGTTTCGAGTCGCCCGGAGTCGAGTGTGGAAACGTCGGAGAGAATGGTTAAGCCCCCGATGGAAAACCGTATCAGGCTTAGTTAGTATTATTATTATGGTCTCGGTGTAGATTTTCTCACGCCGCGGCATTTTTTGCGATGGCTCAGGACTGTGGAAAAAGCGCGCTCTCTCTAAGGATTCTGTCGGCAAAGGGAATTAGCCTAAGGGAAAAAATACCTTAGAAACGTATTGGGATTCGACAAATGAAAGAAATGTCATCTGCACTATAAGATTCTATTACACCCAAAGTTTGGAAAATATTACAGTTGAACGTGTTCCATTAGGGCTAATAAAATTCAATCGCCGGAGTGACAGACCGGTCAGTAGGCCAAACAGGAAAGTCCATCACCCACATGTATATTTTGTGATAGTTAATATTTTATAATTTTACTCGAGTGTGTAGTTAGTTTAAAAATCGGAGTGAGAAAGAAACTAGTTTCACTGGGAAGCAAATCAAACTGATATATTGCATACTAATAATTCATTGTGTCATTAACATTTGTACACCTCAAAGTCGAAAATTCTAGCACCCTAAATTCTATTTTCATATACTAGAATTTAAACTATAATGTTTTATGCGCCTCCTATTGAAAATTTGAGATATTCATGATGTTAATGATATAAAATACCACGTCGGTTTTCACGCCATTTTAATAACCGAACATGGTTTCGATATATATTGTGTTGAAACCTAAAAATAATGACGCAAAATGTTTAAACCATGATCGGCTTGTTAATAAATCGTTAAAAGCAAAACATTAGAGATCTACGTAGTATTTCATTGTTTAAAAAATTAGTAGAATTCAATTCAATCCGAGTTTTACCAATTTACATTATATACATTTGTAGTAGGTATTATTTTTTAAAAAATTGAATGAAATTCAAATTATATTTTTTAATGGTTTAACTTTAAGCGTACATTTTATTGTTCACCATAGTTTCCATTTTAGCATTAGTGTATCCATAGTTGCTATCGTATCTCTTCGTTTCGCAAGCTAATAGCTATCACTCTTCATTTATGCATATGTATTACAATATGAAAGTGGTTATTCGTACACGGTTCGGTGGTATCGACTCGACGGGGCAGTTTTCCATCGGCGCTAATTGGTCGCAATTTTTTCGCTCGTGACGAAGAGCACAATCCGCACTCGCCGAATCAATGAATTCACGAACGCAAGCAAACGGATCTTTTAATAATTGATCAATGCACTTTGTGGGAGTGACCATTTAATTTAATCCCCGACTCACTTCATCCCAGGGATTAAAAAGCCGCCGACACGTATTTCCTTCGCATCTTGCTTGTTCCCACTCTCTTCCAGAAAGTCCAGGGTGTTGCTTCAAGTCTGGCCAGCATTAACTCTTCAGTCCGCTGGGAAAGGTGTACAAGGGTGCAAATGAAATGATAGAAGGAACACGAAGGTCGGAAGACCCCTCAAAAATATATTTTTACTAGTAGAGATGAAATTGAGGAGGATATGAATGTTTGAGCTTGCAGGGTTTACAAGATGGCGGATTAATTCTGACAGTTGGTGTTAGTTCTAAGCCACTTTTAAAAATTTGTTTCCACCTTTTAGTAATGTCATCCGAAGTATATATTAAAAAGAGTCGGGGAGACACAACACCCTTGTCTTACTCCCTTGTTTGTTTTAATTGGTGGTGTCAGCTACTTACCTGTGTCAAGCGGAACCTTGTGGAACTGAAATATCGTACTTTGATATACACTTTTAAGTGCTTTGATCAGATGATAAGGTGATCCTCTTCCATTCAAAATTTCCCAAAGAGTTATTCTATTAATGTTATCAAATGCCTTTTGGAAATCGATAAAGGCAATGTGAGTTTCTAAATTAAATTATCTCCTCTTTTCAATTACTTGTTTTAATGTGAAAATAGCATTAACAGTAGAGCGACCTTTCCTAAAGCCCATCTGTTCTTTGTCAATTATGTTTTCTGCAATAAGACCTTAAGTCTTCTATTAATTATTCCTGAGAAAATCTTATATGCACTATCTACCATGCTGAAGCCCCTAAAATTTTCACATTTTTGTATATCGCCGTTTTTTATAAAGGGGGATTATTTTTGTTTATAGACAATTTTCCATGATTTTTCCTTGTTTCCAGAACTTGAACTTCATAAAATAAATTGAAATGATGCAAAGTATTCGAAGGTTCCGAAAAACCGAAGATATGATATAATCGAGTGTGGGGATTGAGGCTGTTGAAGAGAGGGTTTTTATTTTGGCTGAGGAGAGGAGGTTAGTATGGTGTTGTTTTAGGAGAGAAAGATAATGGGCCAGGAGCATGCGGGTGATGTCATAGGATTGCTGCCAGATGTGAGATTGGAAATGCGGGTGGAGGCAGGGAGGAATGCCGGAGAGGGGGAGTTTGATGACGAGGTCGTTCGGAATGAAGCCTAAAGACAAGCAGGACGAGAGGAACTCGGTGCGGCCAGCGTATTGAGCAATTTTGTACGCGGTTTTAAGGAATTGATTCATCCAAAGGTGAACGGGATGACGGTGATTCATGATCGGAGTGGGGCCGGTAGGAGTAGGAAAGGAAGTTAGGAAAAAACAAGGTAAAATTGATGTAGGAAGAGAACAGTAGACTTACATAGATGGAGTTTCGGCGAAAGCGCGGGAAACCGGAGAGGACGGGAACGAAGGGGACGAAAATCAAAGTTCAGCGGCTGAAGAGCCTAATAGTTGTACTTGGGAAATCTTGGTGGCGACGGAGCGCAATTCATTTGGCACATACATAAACATAGACGATTATAGAGAAGGAAACAAACAGAAAGGACACTCACAATATTGGATCGTACGTTTCGGCAGGAGAGCCTGCCTTCGTCAGCGACGATGAGAGAACTCATTGTCGCTGACGAAGGCAGACTAATCATTTTCTTATCCGTTGATAAATCCGAAATGATCATTTGAAATTTTTTAATTGAATGAATTAGGAACATAGTTATTAGAAACGATAATCGAAAGAATATACTTAATCGCCACCGCATTCATCACATACCTTCCCATCTCCATCCCTCCTTCCCATCTCTCCTCTCTCCACACATACTTGCTCATTCTCTGTGTACCTGATGATGTTGCCTTAGCGACGAATCAGATCGACCAGAAAAAAATTTTTACGTGGAAATTACCATGTTTTTATTGTTTTAATCATGAATATCGACCGAGTAAAACCAGAAACAATTGAATTCGTAATTTTTCTTCGTAGATCGGACTCCGACGTACGCGTGTGAGTAAGAGAGGGTGGGGCTCCGTAAAAATCGCCTAATAATAGTGAGAAACGGTTGAAAATATTTTTTCGAATCGTCGTCATAGAATAATATCAGAGGGTGTATTTCACCCCGCGTCTCATTCCACACGCATTGCGTTAACGGTTAGCGAAACGCGTGCTCGGCGCGTCTGTGTGTGATTTTTTTTCCGCGAGGAATATAAATAAGTCGTACGTGTTTCGCACGTTCCAACGTACTCCGTGTTGACTGTATTGACGAAGGAAGAAAGAAAACCTCGCGGCCCACGATATGCACACGTGTGTGCACCAGCACGGAACTCTAATAACTCTTCCCCTATTGGACGCTGATCGAGAGTCATGCCAAAAAAATCGAATTCTATCGACGGGGTGTGGGAAATAAAGACTATTCCGGAAAATGTTGTGACGAAAAATCACCCACGCCAAATCATTTGCGAGTCTTCCTCGGAATGTTGTTTTAAGATTCGGCTCCGTCCATCGAAGTCGCGTTTGAAAATGTTCCGTTTTGCGAAAGACGTTGTAGGCACGCTGGCCATCGTTGAAATTAATCACTCAAATGTCTCCTTATCCATCGCAGGGAGTAGATGCGGTATATCAAAATTTTAGCTCGGTCCTTGGTTGGAATTAAAGATATTCGTAATTTTCCGCAGTTTTATTTGATCGTACGACGCGTTTCACCGTGTTACGGCATCAACAGGTATTA
>WURS02034734.1:0-11476 GCA_011762765.2 Rhinocypha anisoptera
CTAGTACTAAGCCCACGGCGTGTGGAAATTCACACATCAGGGTAGAGGGGCCAGTTCATTTCCCTGTGCCGCCTGTGACTTCCCACGAAGATGTGGTACCCGAAAAATCACTCAGCTTGGGTTTAGCTGGAGATATCCGGAGGGTCTTCACCCGGTCTCGAACCCGGGTCCCCCAGACAGTAGCCAAGCACTCTAACCCCTGGGCTATCACGACCTTAAAAAAACTATTATAAAATTGTAAAAGGCACACTATAAAAGGATATAAACTCACCAAATACAGCGACCTTACGCGGCTGTGTTATATTAAACTGCGCATCCACTAATTCGGTAGCCGAATCCGAAAAACAGCGAAAAATATCTTCGTCAGCCGAGGTATTACGGCGTATTTATTTATTTATATGCAGTGCGAGTCTCTGGTTTATATGGTGGCGGTCAGTCACATGTTCATTAATGAGAAGACAGAGGTGACCCAGTAACGGTACATTTGTTCTTATATACTTTGATATATATAATATTTTTCCATACTTTTTTCTTTCAGCCAATCAGGGCGCACCATTACCACAGCCTGTGTCAGACACGAACCAGTGCCTCTTCGGCAACAGTTTTTTTTTAGGCAGCGAAGGCATTTTACACGTTCATTTTTTAAATTAATATTTCGGACGTTTATTTTGGCACTTAACTGTAAAACCGTAAAAGGTCGATGTGGATATGGAAGACGAATTTATACTGCATGACGGAGTGATGAATGTATGATGTATGTCACACCATATAGCACATTACTTTTATGGATATTTCGTCAAGAGTTTCCAGGAATTTAACTGCGTGAAAATTAAATTATTGAAATGAACGTGGAGACTGCCGTCACTGCCTCAATAAAAGATTCCGAAAAAGCTATAGATCGTGACACTGACACCGGCGGTAGTAATGGCGCGCTCTGATTGGCTAAAATTACGTCCTCATTGAAAATGAAAAACGTAAGGGAATGGTAACGTTAGAGTTATTTGTGTCATTCTCCTCCTCGGGAGTAAACCAAAAAACCGCCGCACACTTCCACATTTACATCTTTATACGCTCGTTTCTCGCACTTTACAATTCCCTCACTTCGCAATCAACAGTCCCCGCCATTCCTCCTCACAACAATTCCCGCTCTTCCTCTTACACAAACACCAAATAAAAACTTTTACAACAATCAACTATCCAAAATTCTACTCCATATCAACAACAATGAAACATAATGGCCAGCACACAACATCACAGCAATAGGCGAGCAACAGACCAGACTTTATAGAATCCTTGATTGTCACGGCTTGAGGCATACGTGCTACGGCCTTAGTCCATTGTAGAATAGGCTTTAGAGTACATGCATAGAGTTCAAACGAAGCATTGGACTTCCGAGGTGAAGATGGTTACCGGAACAGGCAACATTTTCTAATCTATGAAGTGAAAAAGAAGAAGAATTCATGAATTCATAATGTCATTGGTCGCCATTAACCCTTGTTCCTTTTGCTCCCCGATCTCTTTAACCTTTCATAGCCATTTAAGCCATTCTATATTTCCTTGACAGCTTCCATAGCCTGTCCCTCGTCATCCTTGGACTTACTCTGTAGCTTCTCAATTCTGTGTTTCATTCCATCATAGCCTTCGCTATATAATCGAGTCTGCGATTATATTTCCAGTTTATCTTTTATCTCGCATAGACTTTACCGTGCAGCCGCTCATTGGAAAAATTATTATTTGAGACATAAATTATCATATACATGATATGCATCGTGCATCATATGGCCATGTCTTACCATATTTTGAATGAAAATTAATACCTTTTATACTACACACCTACATACTTGTGTTGGCTAACAACTGGTGATTAAATATTTTTAAACATGATTTTTCCACCGGTTCATTATTCCTCTCTAAGTGAGTCAGTTCTCCGACAATTTCGCATCGCCGCTCCTTAAATGGCGATGCAGATACATCGCAAGGTAAACGAAACGATATAACTTTGTCCCGCACGTTAATCTGATTTTTTTAAGAACAATGCTCTGCCCTCCCAATCGTTACATATCTTTCAGCCTTCTCAGCCTTCAACGGAAAGGAAAGTTACTTTTTGGCGATCTTTGTGAATTTCATTGTCATAAGCAACTTTGGATTTTATATACGATCCATTCCTACTTGTAGTCAAACTTCCATTATTAGATAATATTTTAGACGTTTTATCGTATGCTTATGTTTATGGTTCCTTTGATCTTTAAGAAGTTTCAAAATAGCTATCAAAGAAAGTCTCTCTCGTCGAGTAAAATGTACTCTGGTCTCAAATCGTGGAGATGATACACAATAAGACTCTTTTCCAGCAACGGAAAGAAAAATTGCTATGTTCTGCGTAGATACAAATATTTTGTTTAGCTACATGAATCATGCTCGATCAAATCAGCATCGTTATGTTCTCTATTGTAAACTTAATTGATATTAGAATGAATGCTTTGATATAAGTTGATTTTATATTTTTAATATTAATTATTTTTTTATTATAAAAACATATCAATTACAGAGTAGAATAACACTTTCACTTTTAAGTAATAATTATAAGATGATGTGATTCTTTTGCCTGGTATATGTTCTTTCTTTGGACTTTTTCCGGAGTCAAGAATTTAATTTGTTCTCTCGGAATTAAGCTGGCGACAAAAAAAATATACGTTTTCGGTCAAGATTTTAAATTAAAGGTTGCTGAAGAGACCATCAGAATGGTTATTTTTGCGAACAGTTTCCCCATTTCGCAAGCGGGTTTAAAAAAAATAACCTTACGACCGAAGATCAATATGTCGTCGACGTCGGTAATATAAATTTCCACGGGGTGAGTTTTTTTTTTATTGCCTCGGCTATCCATGGTAAATAACATAAATACGACTTTGCTATCTTCCGGCTTTACCGATCGAGGCACGGTTATCAATCCCTCCTTGGAGGTCGACGCCGTAAAGCGCGGAGTGATGCGGAGAGCGGACGTGAAAATGCTCCGCTCTGTATTAAAAAAAAATCGAGACGGAATGGAATGGTTCAAATTCCACGCTTCCCGTGACGGGGTCCGGATAGGAAATGGCCGGAGTTGGACTGGAGGAAGTGTGTCACTCGAAGAATGCACTCCAATCATAAATTCAGGTTTTAAATCGAACGATCCAAACGAAAATATCACATGCTCCGAATATCAAAGGTAAAGTTTTCATCTACATCCACAAAATACCCTGCAAGCCGCCACAAGGGCTTGTGGCAGGGGGAGAGCCACCACCATACGTTCACATGCACTCTCAATGCACATTATACAAGTCATGCATTACGCACAAAAAGAAGAAACTATCATGCAAAACCTAGTAATACGAGAACTACAAAACATACTGGACAATGTCAGACCGCTCACAACAAGAATGCATAACAACCAAAAAATGTCCTTACAAAGTGCAAGGTCAAGACGAGGAACTGCATTTTAAATACAAGCAAGAATATATACATATGTACACTAACTACCCTGATTACTAACTCCGTGATTATATTTATTGTGATCTCTTATTGTTTTCTCACCGTGTATATTATACGACTATAGAATGCATGCAATTCTGATTCATATTAAATGGGCCAAATACGCCGAATAGTAAGGTTGGATACAGAAGTACATCGATCCCGACCGAGTGTTCCAAAGATGGCCGTTTCCAACCTAGGTATACTGGAACCATGCAGAGGTAGTATCCGCGGATTTGTCGAGTTGATGTAAACTTTCCGGGGTCTGCGAGTAATTATTTTTCTGAAACGAAGGCAGTATGGACAATGTTTCTTTTTCGATTGCTTACCTAGACCATCATTTCCACTCATTTCATCATGTAATTTTCTTACAATGGTGTTTCTTACAATAAGATTCCTCATAGTCTATAAAGAATTTGAGAATGGAGTATAAAAACAGGTGGGGGATTCGTTAAGTCATTGAGATTCGCCGACGACCGAGCCCTAGTTAGTGATTCAGCCAAGGAACTGCAGACCTTGCTGAATGCTTTACAGGACCAGTGTCAGAGATTTGGGATGAAAATTAATATTAGGAAAACGAAAGTAATGAGATTTTCGAGAAGTAGGAAAACTAGGCAGAATATCAAGATAGAAGGGAATAAATTAGAACAGGTAGAAAAGTGTACTTATTTTGGAACCATCGTAGAGGAAAATGGACGTAGTGTCATGGATATCAGACGACGAATTTGCAAAAGAAGACTTTGCGAAAAGGAAAGAGTTAATGAGAGGGACCCCAAATATAGATTTGAAGAAAAGATTAGTGAAAACCCTAATATGGAGCGTAGCACTACATGGATCCGAAACCTCGTCTATGAGGAAGGATGATGAGCATAGATTGGAGGTTTTCGAGATGTGGGTTTGGCGACGGATGGAGAAGGTGAGGTGAACATAGAGGAAAACGAATGAAGAAGTTTTGAGAATGGTAGGGGCAGAAAAGCGTTATTGCAATAGATCCAAAAAAGACAAGAAATGTGGGTGGAAGGGGTACTCAGAGGCAATGGGTTGTTGAAGGTTGTAATAGAGGGTAGAATGTTGGATGAGCAAGGTAGGGGCAGGAATAAAATAGGGATATTCGACAGAATGATAGGGGATATGAAGTACACAGATTTGAAGAGGGATTATAGTTAGATGTTACGCGGCCAACCTAAGCCTAGACTCATCAAAAACCTACCTGAACCGGTAGATTACCCTTCATCATAAAGAATTTACTTAAAGGTCTAACTTTTGTTCATACCGTAATATGGTTAAGAGTCTTATTTCTAGTTTGGTCAGCACTGATATCAGGCTATTCATACCGGAAGGGAAGGCATACTGTGTAAAGAAGGTGAGGGGTGGAAGAACCTCCAAAAATATGATTAACTAAATTGATCGGATTTATATCACTATAAGTTACTTAAACCTGATCGTTATTATTTTAATAACGTAAGGAAGCTGTTTCAAGTAGGGCCAGAAATAATTTCTGACTCTTTTCTACCAGGAGAAAATTTATGAAAGGATGGGAATGGAAGAATAGAAGGAATATGAGCTTGGAAAAAAACTTTCAAAAATATTTTTCAACTGGAAGTTAGTTGAATCTAAGAGCGTGAACCATCTTTGAATTTTTATGTATGTTATCGAAAATTCAGTGAGTAAAGATTTTGTTATCCGACGAAGCTTTCGATAGTTTTTATCTACTCAGGTCTTAATTTTGTGTGAAACATCTAGCACAGTTGTGACCTCGTAGTAAAGTTTTACTCCCTTTCTATTTCGAACGGTGTCTTTAGTTCTCAAATTACATTCGTTTGAAAAAAGAATGTCTACCATTGAAGGTCGAAGCATGATTACATGCCAATGAAAATCCCTCCATCTCGACATGTTGCAATTCAATCAACACGTACGCCGCTAGGAATTGCAGTGAACATGTTATCTTGATCGACAACATTTATATGATAACGATGCAGACCTATTCTTTCAGTTTTCTCAATTAGATACATAGAGGGTTTGACTCTTTCAAGTGATGTGGTTATTGAACACCGAGATCAATAGAGGGTGGAAGGGAGAATGGGGGTCAGCTTAATCTTGCTGCTCTATTTTAAGGCATTTTTAACCTGAATGTGCTTGGGCAAAGAGACCTGGTAAAGTTTTTTTTATCTGTGTTTGGGCAAAGAGACCTGGTAAAGTTTTCTCGTGGCAAGATTTACAACGATATTCATATGTGCACGAAACAATGGTAATTTTGATGAAGAAGAATTCACCCGTTATGGTCAATTGACCCAGCATATATTTTGTTTAGCATGTTTGACATTTTAAATTGGGAGAAAATTTAGGCAGTGACAACACTCCTTTCTTTTGTGCTAATCAATTTCCTTGACTCCGCATTTCCGAGACGGAAAGTATTCTTTCAATAGTGGAACAAACGCAGGATATCCGTTATTGAATTAAATAGAAATCATATAATTGCAGCATATCCTGAAAGACGTCATGGTGATTGTGAATGTTAATTTAACTGTATCCTGCTACGACGAAGGCAGAAATTTCGACGTGAAATATTTATTAGGATTCCTAAGAACACATATATTTACAAAATAGGATTAGAACTCTTTGCGGTGACACAGCACACCCAATAATTCCTCGTAGAAATACTTCAGACATATTATTTCGTTTATTAATTTGTAAAGCATTAAATGATCTCATTTTTTTAATCGACGAGAAGAGGGAATGAGTGTCTTCTGAAAGTATATGTCTAGTTTCACCAAGTGGCAAAAATGAAGCATTCATGTTCGCATAATCTCAAAATGGACAGGATGAATGAATCATTATTGTTATTGAAGGGAGTTTTATAATCTATCGTAGATTAAGAAGAGGCTTATGAATCTTAAACAGTAGTTAATAAGGTACATGCTAATTTCATCGTTATACGTACATTGGGAATTTCGGGATTAACTTTCTTTAGCTCTCCACTCCACCTAATCCAGCTATTTCTTTTCGCCAATATCTCTAAAAGATATCTTCCACAGAATTCTTTATTTGCCAGATGTACTACATTCTTAACTGGAATGATCCTTCAAAGTATTCGCCAGCAAACGAAACTCATTAATTTGCAGCGCGGTCTCTTAACAATGACGGACCAAGCCTTGTGATCGCGGTCTCTATCTCTCCTTCATCAAGTGGTGGATATCGGAAGATGGGTACTGAGTTAAGCCCGTTACAGACGACGCCATTTATTGGGCCAGAAATGGTAAATGAATATCCCGGCCATGTTTTGCGTCGTGTGTCATAGCAAATTGCTCGCCATCTGGACGTGGCACCAGAAATTTCCTGCCAGTTGCACAGGATAGAACGTATTCTATTTCCGCCATTTTTATTGTACCTGTTGTGAGAGTTTATGTGCGATTTGGCGACAAAAAACATCATTCAAGGTAATATTCTGTTTTATTTCCATTTAAAACGTATTTCATTATTTTTGTTGCTTATGTTGATGTATAATTAACATATTTTAGTTATCACTAATGATGTTTGAAACGTGCTATGGGATTGTTAGTATCCGTAGTATGGTCCGTGCGAATCTCAACTACTTAAGGACAGCATTTAGTTAGTATTCTCTTTAATTTCGGTTTAAAATGTATTTTATTATTTTTATCGTATATGTTGATGTATAATTAACATATTTTAGTAATAATAAGTCTTATGGATTCATTGGTATTGCTAAGTTAACGTGGGGTTTATGTCCACCACCGTCGGTTCCTCCATCGTTTAATTTTTTCATTGGATTTTTTTACGGTTTGAACCGCCAATACTGCAGCAACGACACCTAATACGGCTTTATCGTCTGATGTGCCCGCCATTTTCATGCAATCTATTGCACCGACCTCTGGTAGCGTGCGTACAAACTTCAAGCAGTTATTTGCGCCAGGAATGGTACTAAAAAGTCCAGGCGATTTCTTGTACCATTTCTGGCCCAAGAAATAGGGTCGTGAGTAACGGGCTTCGGAGACCATCCGCGTCAGTCCGCACACGTTCGGGGAGATAGCACCCCCGAATACTCTCCTCCTTCCCTCCCCCTCTCCCCCCCCACCAATCCTCCTTTTGTTTCGTCCCTGTGGAAGGTGAATCCAATGGAAGATTATTTCTGCTTGAGAAGCAATATCGCCGGTGATGATGGATGAAGCCAGAAGGAGATAGTGAGCAGGGAGTGTCGTTCTTTTTTCAGTGGAAACAATTACTAAGAAATAAATAGAATAATGCCCTCGACGTAAAAGCGAGATACAAAGACACGCACAAGCTGACAGACACATTCACGCACAAGGGAAGACCAAACATCCAGCGTGGAAAAAATTCGAAGAGTTCGTTAAAATAGAAGCGTTTGAGGCACAGTGTGAAAGGGGGGGGGGACTTGTGAAACTCATATCGAGACGTCGTCTGTTTATTAAATAAATATCTTAAGGAATCCTTCAGGTGAATAATTGCAGAGGTAAGTCACCAATGGCATGCGAGAACCAGGCATTTAAAAACCAAGAGGGAAAAAAATGGAGAAACGGGAGGTCACAGCTGTGAGAGTCAAAGCCACAAACTGATCTTCGGATCGCTGATCAGCAGTGATAATCATTGTGGAAATCTGCTCTGAGGGCATACGCAGTGACCACGTCAGATTCTCGTTTCCTTGGATGCATTAATCATTTTCTGGGATGGAAGGATAAGGAAAAAGAAAGCCAGCGTCAAAACATCAGGAAGTAACACCGAGTGATTCATTGAATGGTGCCCCCCCCCTCCCTCCCCCTCCCCAACGGCAGAGAAAGCACCGAAGCTATTTGGAGTGTGTGTGCACCGCGCAGAACCAAATTTAATACGAGAAGTATCGACCGGAGTATTTTTCCTCGGAGGTTATTTGAAATGGTGCGAAGGATTTTTGTATCCCATGCGTTGCTCATTCCTCATTTGAAAAATGTATTGTTCACACTATTTGAAGGCTCATTCATTAATTACCGAGTGCTTTTATAGTCCGGATTCAAAGAAAATTTCGTTATCTTGATTCGATTGCGCGCGAATTATTTAAGCGATCGCAAACAGTCGAATCGCTTTAAAGAAAATATCCCCAAACCCTATCTAGAAATCTGTTTAATGAGGTGTATGTGGTCATTTCATTTTTGGCGCTCTGCTACTCAGGTTATCCTAGGAACAGTGTAAAATGATCTGGTCATTTCAGTTTCCTCTTTGCCACCTTAATAGTATTCAAACTCATGCCTTAAGCATTTAATATTAGCAGCAGGGTTAATGTCAACCGTAAGATCTTCGCTTAACCGAAGAATGATTACCATATAACATTTAACAATTGGTCAGTTACTCAGTACTTAATATCTCGATTTTTATAGTATTTGAAGCGTGCTATTTTCTTGACATTTTTACAGATATTTCTAAATGCAAAGTTTATTCAAAATATTTCAACGGCATTCAACCAAGAATTTCGTGAGAAACTAACTGATGAGAGGGACCTTAAAGCAAAAACTTGAATAAAATACGAATGAAGACCCTCACGTATGGAGCGTAGCACAACGTATATGGATCCGAAACCTGTTCCATGAGGAAGGCTGATGCGCGTAGACTGTAGGATTTTCAGATGTGGGTTTGGCGAAGGATGGAGAAGGTGAGAGGGGCAATGGGATGATAGGTACTCAGACGGGGGGCAATGACTTGTTAACGGTTGTAATGGAGGATACGTCGTTAGGTAAGCGAGGCAGGGATATGAAGCGAGTAGAATTATAGAGGGAATGACAGATGGAGAGAAGTGTGCGGATTTGAAGAGGAATTAAGATGTAACGGGGAAAATCTAACCTGTGACTCCTTAAAAAAACCTAACTTACCCCCCACACCCCCTGCCACACGCCCTTGCGGCTACTTGTAGGGTATTATGTAGAAGTAGCAGTAACCTGTAGATTACCCTTCAATCAAAAATATCAACCAAAAATATAATTTAGTAACACGTACATGGACGATGTATTTACTGTATTAATTATTTGAAACTTAAATTATACTCAATATCTGTACTAGAGTATTACTAATAATTAATGATATTACCCAAATACTTTTTGTCATATTCATAATTGATATTTTTTGTTCATGGTGTTGTCTAAAGTTTTTTTTAGCCTTTAGGTTCTTTGGATAGGAATGAAGGGTATACGAGGATGTAAATGGAAAGGTTGAAGAAGGAAGTTCAAATAAATTCTATGTTTTCAGGCTTAACTATGTGGAAGTTCATGTTCCTTGAAATGATAAAACACTGCACTTTTCCACAAATTTTATTAGGTACGACTAGTTTCAAGGCATGGGTCTCATCTTCATGTACCTGAAGATGAGGTCTATGCCTTGAAACTAGTCGTACCTGATAAAATTTGTGGAAAAGTGCAGTGTTTTATCATTTCAAGGAAGGAAGTTCGAGCTCAGAAGAGCCTCTGAAAATATGTTTAAACTAGTGTGACTGATTTAAAGTTTTGGTTCTTATCTTTCAGTAATGTTATCTCTTTAATTAGACGTCTTTTGAATAATTACGGTTTATAGACTCATCTCTCTCCCTTTGGTTTCATGGCATTTGTTTGTTATCTTGAATTGAAAAAACGAGCATAAGTGCATTTTAAAAGTTAATCTCTTATTAAAAAAGTATTTGAAAGTGAGTACGCTTTTAGCTAAAATGTTCTTTCTTGTAAGAGTGCCATCTGACGTATTTTTTTCTGATTTTGGACCAGGTTTATCAAGGAACTAGTTTTGGAGCGAATGTAAATTTAAAAAAAAACGTTCATTTCACATCTGTGTTCTCATACAATAGTAAATCTATAATTAAATGATGTGCCGAACTTCGAATAACTAGTTTGGATTGCGATAAACTATTAAACCGAAGCCTATTAAACTTCTCTTATTCCCTTTTTGTTACCCGTCCAGTCAATGCCATCATTTAGTAATTGACTTTTCCTTTTCAGATAATGATAAACTCTTTATGGAGGACTCATTATAACATAGCTTCCGTTTACCTACCCTCGTGATAAACCAAACGAAATAATTTTGTGTGAGTCGCTCTCTCCCCTAGGGGCGCTCTCTCCACTCGTGCACCAATATGGTCTCTCGTCAAGTTTTCTATTTCAGCCCGTTCTATCAACCACTTGGTCACTGAGTAGCAAGCGGAGAGAGAGAGACGATGGTTTGGTAAAAGAGAGAGAGATGGGTCGAAGGTCGTTCGGCGAGGTTCGAGAGGTGTGATCCCCAGCTAATTGGCCGGATAGGTTTTAGCGATTTGCGGATCGACGTTTTGCCACTAACGGGGAGGTGGTGTATATAACCTGGCCCCAAAGATATTTCTTCCGAGATAGAGACGACGGAGCCTCCTCCCTAATAGGACTTACACGTGTAAAGGGACGCCCCTTCTTATTATAGCGGCCCTTCCCCGGTGATTGGCCTACCAAGAAGAATGCCACGGCCGATCATTCGATCAGGCAGAGAGAGGAGTTGTAAATAACGGGCGGAGGACATTTTCTTGGAAAAGAGAGAAAGAAGGGGGTGGGGGGGGGGAACTTCGAATGCGAACGTTACTTGTAAAAAGCGCACGTCTTATTAGCGTGGAGGAAACCAAACGGCAATTGACGTCAAGGCAGACATGCATAGTATTCCAAGGTATTTTATAGTCAATCATTTGGTATTCCGTTTGATAGTTCGGTGGGAGCTAAATTTATTTATTTTCGTCGCCTATCAGCCGTGGTCAAATTTATGTTATAGCTACAATAGAAGGAATTAACTTCCCGTAGTTCGAGCGACAAGACATCACCCAGAGTCGATGGTGTCGACCGTCACTTGGTGGAAATGAATCGTCGTAGCGAAATGAAAAAAAACAAATTTGGTCTATTTCCACAATTTATTCTTCGAGACTACCCGGGTTTCGACTTAAAAAGGGATTTGACCATTACTGTGACGA
>WURS02034745.1:0-11475 GCA_011762765.2 Rhinocypha anisoptera
ATCCGCCTACGACGTCACCATATCTCCATGTCTCTCGTCTCCCGCCCCTCCCCAGGAGGCAGAAAATCAAACGGAAGGTTAATCGGGGGAGGAATGGGTTAAGAGGACATAGAGACGCGTCGAGACCTCGAAAAGGGATTCAAGTCTTCTTCCTCGCTCCTCTCGGGACTCCGCGCCCCGAGCATGCTCATTTGTTTATCGTGTTGTTCATTTTTTCATAATGGCCAATTCATATCATTATCCCAACAAAGAAAAACCAAGTTACCAAAACGTTAGCTACGTCAGCAACCCCATCATATATAAATTAAATGATGGAGGGAGGAACAAGTGCAGATCAAACAAATATAAATTGTAGCTTGCTTGCATTTCCACAGAATAAACGAGACACGGTCGGCTTCGACGATAATCGTTATCATCTGGTCACCAGATCATCGTCATTGTCATCGCCAGATGATAACGATTGTCGTGTCTCGTTTATTCTGTGGGAATACATAAAAGCTACAATCTCTAATTGTTTCTTTATGGAATTCCACCAGCGATGACCTCCTCAGTGAAGTATGAATCAGGTGATGGAAATTAAATAACTTGTATATCACATTGTCAAGTCATGGTGACCTAGAAAAAAAGAGTGCCTAGAGAGATTATGAAACGGAATAGTGTGGAAATACATGATGCCTACTAATGCCTCTTCCTCTGATGCCTAAATGACTCTGGATGGGGGAACAAACTTGTACGAATCTAAGATATGGCAATTTATTGAAACAATGCTAAGGCTTGTGACGAATTAGGTATGTAGATTCAAGCAGATGCGAAGAGAAATGATAATTATCTCCCTATAACAGAAATGAAAGTGCGAGTATTAGGAAAAACGTGTAGGAGAAGGTTGCCGATATTGGGCCGTTTCCTAAATTGGACCGCATATGTTTTTCCCTCCTTAAGAGTATTTGAAGCAGCTACGTAGGTGGTTACACCCTCGTGGGCACATGAATAATTATTTAGTTAATGAGCTATAACCGATTTCCCAAGTAGGATTGTTTTTGAAAATTATTTTTTTTTAATCAATGTTTTGTAGGCCTAACACAAATTTCTTATAATAATTATATTCCAATTTTCGACATAAATTAATTTATCTCTTGATATTTTACCACGCATTAATTATTTTTCATAAACATCTTTCCCGGGTTAACAAATTAGGCAACTGGTTTCCCAGGTTGGACCATTTTCACATGATTAGTTTCTTTAATTTTATGTGTATAAAGCATGTATAGCGTAATTATAATATAATAATAAACAAGCGTATAATGTAGAATATATTGGAATATAAGTTTCATCAGTTCATTTCTCAATAATGGCATAGTTGAAGAAAATGGTCCAAATGAGGCAAAATTCCCCTAATCAGTAGTTCTGTAAATACATTGTATCATCTTCCTATCCTTTTTCACTCGATATTTTCCCCTTTAATCCTTTTCAGCAGCATTCGTTTCTTAAAATGTTCCCTGTCCATCTGGTATTCCTCTTTCTAATAACTTTTATGATGCTTCTACTTTCATTTATTACTCATCATATTTCTATCTGCGACTCATTTTCCCACATTCTCTCTGCTCTTTTTAAGACAAAATTTTCTTCATTACACTTACATATTATGTTCAATCCGTAGTCATTTTACCATCTCTCTCTTACTTATTTTTTTTATCTCCTCTCTGTCGATAGTTTTGTAAATTTCTTCCGACGTTAAACTTTTCTTTCCAAGGTTTTGATTTCCTCTCATTTCCAAGCAAATTAAGGGAAGTTTGGGTTTATCAATATAAACTTTCCTTACTTCATCTGTAATTCTTACGGTTTCATTTAGTCTTATATTTGTTCTTTCTTCCATATTCTTAGTCATTCTTCTATCTTTTCCTCTCTTCCATTTTTTACACCATTTATTGCGTTTCTCGTCCTTTTTTTCTTGGCTTTACTCTTCCCAACAGTTTCCGCTTTCGCAACGACTTCATAATTTTCTCCTTGATTTCTCAGCACTCTTCATTCACTCCATTTATCAACTCGCATTGCTGGTATTTCTTCTTTAATGACCTATCGTATTAATGTGACACCCTCCCATATCTTTCAATCCGTCCCCGTCCCATTCCTTGAAAGTCCGCATTTTTTTCCTTTTGTTATTCTTAGAATGGTGCTTTAGTTAGCCATTAGTAAACTGTGAACTCAAAAGACATCTGCTCGATCATTCCATTGTTTTTATCCACTGTATCCAATTATTGAATCCATGATCGGTTGTACTGACATCGCTGTAGCTTTTTTAGGACTCTCGGCTTTTTAAGCATGGCGTTTTCCATTATGGCGGCTAAAACTTGTATTTGAACTTCATAAATTATTTTCTTTTTCTTTACTCCTGGTAAGGTCACGCATGCGAGATATATCGAAGAATAGGGGCCAGAAGAAAGGTATTCCAGGGAGTGTCTGCTCCTCAGTGAGGCGGTCATTTAAGACGTGTCACGTTAAAACAGGTGGAAGGCAGCAGTTTCACTAGAATGCAATGATGGCGCTGGTCAAGGGGATCGGTCCGGCATCAACCGCCAAATTTGCGGGCGAGAGAGTAGTTCAAGGGATCGGCCGCGGCACTGCGATGTGGAAGACGATGGAAAACTACCGCATTAAATATATCCCTAGAAAATGTACCCCCTGAGTTCTCATATATGACGTGTTGGTATTCCTCCCGGTAAAACATTCTGGAGGTAAAATAGTACTCCTGGGAGAAATACTAGGACTAATGAATGGGACTACTTGGAGGGTTACATCAGTCAAAATGGATAAGTACAGGATAGGAACGTGGAAGGTGAGGTCCCTTGGAAAGCTTGAGAATTCGAAGATAGATATGACCAGGCTGGGGACAGACGTCTTAAGAGTTGGTGAAATCAAGCGAAACGGCTTTCGGAGCGAAGAATCCAGGAGATCATCCCGTTGTGGATATAAATGGTAACCACAATCTAGTGCTCATGGAGAATGCCTAAGATATAAGAATATAATTAGGGTCAAATATGCGCCAAAATGGAACATGAAAACTTTAGAGGAGAATAAGAGTAGAGAAATATCTGATTTGACTCTTGGCGAAAAACTGGTAACAGAAAACAGTTTTATGCAATGAGAGAAGATTGAATGAATTGAAGACAGCAATAACGGAAGTAACAGATAAACAACTTGTAAGAGAACTGCTTTCAGATATCAATGGATAACTATATATATATATATATATAGTTATCCATAGTTATATATAAATATATATACATGCATATATATTACTGTTTAATACTTTTACTTGTCGATTGAAATTGGAAATATCCTCCATATTAAGGTGGTTATGGGAGGAAGGGGAACAGGATAGAGAGAGCTTGATAGCCAAGAGGGGGAAGGGGTATAAGGGAGGGAGAGAGGAGGGGAGGTAGTGGGAGGAGGTGGGAGGGAGGAGAAGAGGAGTAAGAGGAGGAGGGAGCGACAGGAGGAGAGACAGACCATTGACGAGCCCGTGGCCGAAGGAAATGCAGCCAACGTCGCCTAATCGATTTCCAACGTTTCGTCCTTGAAACTCCTAATGGCGTAATTCAAATTTCCTCCTGCAAATATGACCTTTGAAGCGGAAATGCAAGTTGTGAGAGATGTGGCTGTGGAGCATACCTCCCTCGTCATCCCCTTCGACGAATAAAATTGCATTAAATTTCAACGTCTCACCGGAGGGGCTCGTCATAGAAATGTAAACCGTAAAAGTTCCTCAGTGATCGATGCAATTTGTGAATCATCGCAATTTTGTATTAATCCGTTAAATAACAGGGGTTACACTTGGTTAAGCAAATAGGGTACGTATCAATTTGGACGAATTTCGCAGAAAAAAAGTGACAGACTTCTAAATGCAATTTTATTTGATTTCTGAAGACAGTTCCTTTTAATTACATTACTTTAATGCTTAAAGTGTATTAATCATCAATAAATATTATTTTAAAGTTAAATTTTTAAAAATCGTCTATGAAAATGTTTAAATACTAGAATTTAAAACCGATTCTGGTATTCCATTATTCGTTTTCCTTATCGTGCAACAACTAATTTATATAAATATATGAAAATTAATTAAAATACTATAAGTTACATAGTTTATTATATTATGTTATATATTTAATGTATTTATACCTATCTACAGATATATTAAAGATGGTAGGAACGCTATTACCACAGTAGTCACACAATGTGGAAAAAATGCTTAGGAGTTGACATATGTATATTACGCTGCACCATCGATGCGTAGTCCTTAAACGGCTACAATTGTCAGATTTTCATTTCAAAGCATGGGAAAGGATTTTAATAACTTCTTGATTTCCTCGCATTTTCACGACCCGAGAAACCACACTTTCTATTTACTTGAAGATGACACAAATAGTTTGAAGAACCCTGGGTTGTGATACTGAAACATTAAGCGGAAACCACATATAAATTCATTAAAATCATTCCCGTTCAATATGAAAAGTTCCAAAAAATCAACTGTGCACTTCCGTTAGTATATTCGTACAACCGAGATCACATATCGCCCCAATGCTTCGGGCTGCCCCTTGAAAAAAGGTATTACGCTGGTTTTCCGACCAAAATATAACTTTGAAATGAAAGTCTGACAATTGTAGCCGTTTAAGGACTACGCATCTATGGTGCAGCAGAAACGTACTTATGGCAACTCCTAGACATTTTTTCCACATAGTGTGATTACTGTTTGGCGAAATTCTTGCTGAAAGACCTAATCTTTCGTTGCAAACTCTAATTTAATATTACTACTACAATAACCTACTGCTTGTGACACATATATAAAAAATAATTAATAAAAAATTCTTTAATTTTTTTCTGTTATTTAAATTACTTCTTAAATATAGGATATTAAAACAGCCTGAGCGCAGTTACACATACCGCAGTAATCATTCGAAAAATGTCATATACTCAGTTCTTTTATTTTAACCTCAGGTCAATGAAGCAAAAAAACTTTAATATTTTATAAAGATCGATTTTAGACTATTTTCATTTGGAGGTATCAGGCACATCTTAAGTTATGGAAAAAAAGAAAAGAGGCTTATACGACTGATAATCTTCAACAACACGCTTATAAAAAATTGTAATCAATATTATTTACTAGATAAACATCCTATTCGTATTCTTTGTGTTAATTTGTACTAATTAAAGGTTAAACCTTATATAAACTAAATATTATGGTGCGTAGAGTATATTTATAACTTAATCTGGTTACTAATACTGCAAAAGAAATATTTCTAGTATTTAATGAATTTTTCGTATTCATGGTGACCACAGCATATCAGGGAAACCCTCTGCGTCTCTAAAAAAATACATGTATATATAATATATATATATATATTTATTCATACAGAAACAACCGCCCTATGGCGGAAATACACATTCAAATAATAGGAAATAAGGAAAGGAAACACATAAAAGGACGAACATAAAGTGTGGTAGAAATATTTGATGGAATTCATATTAATTCATATGAGAAAAAGCTTTGTCCTCAGCCGGGAATCGAACACCGGACTTCCCTAATCTCCTGTCAGGGCGTGCTTAGACCAATCACACCACCGAGAACTCTCACCTCACGAAGTTTCCATCAAATATTTCTACCACACTTTGTATTCGTCCTTATATGTGTTTCCTTTCCTTATTTCCTTTTATTTGAATGTATATATATATATACACACATATAAAACGAAAATAGTGGAGAACAGAGACACAAATAAAAAGAACACTCACGGTAATTAGGAACTAATTCCTGTGACTGTTATTTTTATCTGTGTCTCTGTTCTTCACTATTTTTGTTTTACATGTGAAATCTGCTTTTCCGCCACCAAGATTTTCCAAGTGTAAATATTTATATATGTGTTCATACTCCTTTCCTTATTATCTATAATTTATTACGTGTCTGTGAATAATTCTATACATGCATACATATATAATTATCTAACATAAAACAGTTAATAACAAACGTATGTCAAGAACTCTCTGCTGCAAGAACTACATTCTTTTCATTTCCTTCAGAGTGAGGATCGAGTAATACATCCCTATTATGGAATACTGCTCTATTTCCTTCTTTAATGTCTCTCCTTATTTTCCTTCCCTCATTCACTCCCCTCCCTTTCCCTTCCGAATTCCCTTCTAATACGTGTTTGCATAGCAACCTTTTCTGTTTACTCTCTGGTCGAATCGTAACGAGCATTCGTATTCATGAAGCGGAAGAAGAGCCTGTTGACGTTCGTGAAATGCCCTTGAAGGCTATCATATATACCATTCCATAAATATGGAGGCCCCGCCATAAATATGGATGTTATTCGTAGGGAAACTTGTGAACAAAAATAATTCGTTATAACTCTAACAATTGTGAAATCGTTCTTTGGATATGGGCCGTATATCACTTCTATACGCATTTTCAGTCCTGCTAATAAACCTATTCACGGATTGTTCATCGCACATCCATTCCAAGGAACTCAACCGTGTACTTAGGATTGAGTCTAAATTTGTTGAAATAGCTATTAAATAGCTCTATTTCACCAACCTCCTCCGAGTATTGAGTTACTGCTCGACACATGATATTTTATAATCATGTTTTGAATTTTTTTAAATTCCACGATATATCATTAAACGATTATTAAAACACATTCATTAAAAATGGTTTAACCTTTGTGGGGTGAATAGACATCATTCATAAATATAACTAGACATGAGTTCACGGATGCAATCGAATTTTATAATTCAAGTTTTTCCAAAACGCCATATAAATTTTTGGATTGTTCCTCTAAATCCACTTTATAGCAAGATCATTAATCATAAAACCTTTTTTATGGCCATAGAAAGCATCAAATATGAGTTCATAACCCTGTTGTAGGTGTATACGGCCTCGGTGGCACGGGGGTAACGTCCTCGTCTGCCAACCCGGAGGTCGCGGACTCGAATCCCTTCTAGGTGGATTTTTCTATATTCACCTAGGGCAGGGATGAGTGTATTTCGTCATTGTTATAAAAACTGTTACGGCGTCCATTTTAAATTGGCCTCTTAGTGCTGTATGCGGGCGATTGGAAAATAAATAAATAAAATAAAGATAATGTAATAATTTCACTCAAAAACTAAAACCAAATTTATAAATTCCGCACTTTGTAGTTTTAATTTAGTAGATATGTCCAAATTTTATTGTAATTCTTAGTACTGAATTTTAGCTATCTATTTTAACAATATGTGACTCTTATTTCTCCGCATTTACGAATGCATTTATGAAATTGAAGTTTTTTTTTACCGAATATCACGATAACGTTATTCGATATATGTGCCTGCGCCAGCGAATAATCTTTGACTGAATTCCGTTACAAACTTGACATCATTTTTATTATCGCTATACAGATAGATATTCGGATTTAAGTCTTGGATATGATGATAAAATATGATCGTTATCTCTCTACCAGCCGAGGCTTTTCCTTAAGAATATGGAAATTTTTCCTACTTTTTCCTAGCAGAAGCAAGAAGAAATACCCGTCCCGTACACCAAGAGATTACTCGACCTCCTCCTCCATCGTTCAAAAAAGATAATTCAACAAAACCCGAAGAGGAAGCGTCCTCGAATTTTTATCCCGCATCTCCTTACGGCAATATCACCGCCAGCTTTTGAGGGCGAATTACTTCAATCGCAGAGCGTGCCCTTAGCAATATTCCACGCTCCCTTTTTTTCCCCTCAGGCCACCACCCAATTCCACCCCATTTTATATCAACGCCATCTGATGAGATTCCTCCGTACCAAGGAAGACGCCGCCGTGCGGCCACCTACCAATTCCTGCAACAATAAGAGCACATTCCGTTCGGAAGTCCACCCCCCTCCCCCCCCCCCCCCCCCTTTCCCCCCTTTCGTCTAAACCCCCTCCCCCCTCTTCCCCCCCCCCCCCCACCCATCACCTCCTACTCCTCTTTCCCTCCCACCGCCTTTAAAAAAAACTTCTAGATTTCTTTCCTCTATTCCCATCTCCTCCCTATCTTCCTCCTCCTCCTTCCCCCCGTCATCCTTTTTCTTCCCCTCTTTCCTGTCTTTAAGCGACATTCCGAACCTCCTTTTCCCTCGGAAATGATAAAAAAAAAGAAGAAACGAACCCCTCCCGGAGCACCACCACCTCCCCATCTCTCTCTCTCTCGTTCCCCGGGGTCTGTAGTCGCGAGATGGGGCTTAACGCGGTTATTAAAACGTCGCCAACACACATGGTGGCTCTCGCATGAATGAAACTGCTTCGACTTCGTGCTTTGAACCGTCCCGAAGACCAACCATTCGACTCCGTAGCTTTTAAAACATGCGCTTGCTTTACGCACACGACGGGAGAAAGGGGGAGGGGGGGATGATTGTTCCGGCCAGAATAGCAACATTTTCCGCAATGCTTCACGGTCGCGGGCTCGAGTCCTACCTGGGGACTGCCGAATGATTTACGTAAGGTTCTTTCGTGTGATCGAATAGTTGGTTGTTTTTGTGGAAAGCAATTGAAGCGATCTTAAAATACTTGGAGAAACAAATCATGCAATTGCACTCATTCGTTGGTACTGCTTATGAACCGGTTGGTGTCAATTCACTCTAGGACCATTCACTAACAGATGTCGGGCTCGACATGAAGCGCCACAATATAGAATTTCCCTACGAAGCAATTCGTCTCTGAAATTTATCGAAACGGTTTTCTTCCATTATCTTTTCATGGAATACATTGTTAGCGTAGCGCCAAAAATTACTAACTGTATGATTGAAAAATTGAGGGATAATTTCTAATTCGTTTCGTGTAATTGCATGATGTAGGGGAGAGTTGGATAAAACGGGGTGGTCTGATAAAACAGGGTACCGAAGTTTTTTCGTTTTGTATTTATTGTATCCGTTCAACACTAACTTCCTCGTGAGCTTCTCCAAACCATTCTGAGAATGCCAGAAATTCGCTTTGTGCGCGCGTCTGTTCTCTTCGTTAAAAAAATAGTTTTTAGGGTGTTGTGATGTAACTTTTGGCTCTGAAGTTCGTGATTATATCTGGAGAATATTAATTTGAAGTTCTTAAAGTAAGTTTGTTGCAAATTAAACCTCGTTTTCTCCACGTAATGATGCATGTTTCAAATTGAATAGCCCACTACTTTTTCATCTGCTTCATAAAATAGGGTACTACTGAGTTGGACAGAACAGGGTGGTACTCCGTTTTATCCAATCGACTTTGAGTTGCGGTTTGAACGATTGGATTGAATTACAACCAATGTAATTCCACATCAACCAATGAACTTATTGTTATTATTATTAGGTATTATCATTGTTTTATTATTATTTCCTGGAAAGGCTTGCTCTTCTCCTAGGCGCTATTATGGCTCCTTATAAAAGAAAGAAAGACAGTCATGGTCACAGGAAAGTATGAAAAAGACAGTTTCTGCTGTTTTTGCCGGTACTATTGGTTATTTGAAAGCTTCCAAATCGTTCCCCGTCCATTGAGACTGCAGTAAATGGCTACCGGAAGGCTGGAATTTCCTTTGGATCCAGATGTGTTTTCTGACTTGATGTTGCAGCCTGTTGAAACCACAGACACACCAATTGAAACCACTGACACGCCAGTTGAAAACACAGACACACTAGTAGATAATGATACTGTCTATTCCCTGGAATCCGCTTCAGAGCTACAAACGAGAATATCTTCAGATCCATCTACATGACGATATACCGAGTCCAAAAAACCTGCCCTTCAGCTTCAACAACCAAGTCTCTCCACAAGCAGTTCCAAGACCAGAATAAAAGATAAGGAACCACCGGGAGAAGAAAAAGAAAGTCAACTATCCTGCCATGTTCTTATTACAAGGAAGCTTTCATCTGATTTCATCTTCGAAACAAGGAAAGACTAGGCCTATCAAAAGGAAAATTCAGATGGAATCCATGCCTGAGACTACTCCTGCAGGTGAGTCTGCAACGGCTCATAAAAAGGGCGGGAAGACAAAAGCAAAGAAAGCTGCTTGAGCACAGAACTAGAGTCTTCGTCAGAAGAGGAATAAGGCAGAAACACCGCTTGCATTGACTGTAATGAACTTTTTTCAAATTCCAAATCGGAAGAAGGGAGGATAAAGTGCTTTTAGTGCAGTGAATGGGCTCATGAAGAGTGCGCTGGTATTGGTGATGTATATGACGAACCATATAAATGTGATTTTTGTTACTAGAGTAAGTATTGATTGTTTGAAAAAGGAATATTTAGGCCAACTAGGCCTATGGATCTAATCTAGAACCTAGTACCCCGTTTTATCAGACCGATCTGATAAAACGGGGTACTTGACATAAAGTAAGTAAATATTAAATATCTTTATTTCGGTTTATTAAAATTTTCATTTCTTGTCAACTTGTAGCAGAAAGCTGGAACACCCGTTCATTAAAAATAAACAAAGATTTAGGAAATAGTTTCCGGCGTGACTTCATGGAACTGCTTCATGATTAAATGAGACACAAACTTTGAAATTCCACATAAGTTTTTTATGTGGAATTTCTAAGTTTGTATCTCATTTAATCATAAACAAAGATTATTGTTTTGTTTATGAGATATGCAAATGTATTTGTTAGGTACCCTGTTTTGTCCAACTTTCCCCTATGTATATAAATGGATTATAACTTGCTCTACTTGGATATATTTTTTGAACCCAAATGTATTTGCTGAATATTCTGCACTTAACCGTATATAAAGTAATGATTGTACTCCAATGTATTTCACACTCAAATGATTTTCAGAAAAATTATTTTTTGTATATATTAAACTGTTATTATAACTTTTGTGATATATTTTATTTACCCAAATGCATTTTGCAGAATGAAGCAATAAATTGAAACTATCATTATTAATATATTAATATGAAACTATTATCATAAAATTATATTATTATTATTATTCAATTACTTCCGATCTCTATGACTGCAATCCGTCCGAATAATCGCATAGCGGAATTGGTGGAAAGGATACGACTGAGATTGTCCCCCCAACCAATAGGAAACTTTATATTTTCTTGCGATTGGGAGAGTACGATTGAGCGAAGGAGCCAATTGTGTTTCATAATTTCTTCGCAGGCTTGTAGATTTTTATTATATCCCGCCCCGCAGCGCCACAGTCGTATGCTTTTTTTTGACTCAATTAAAATATATCAGTTACAATCGCTAGGAAATGAAATCTCGGAAGACGGAAACCGTCTGGCCGATTGGAGGAATCAAAATGATTGCCATCGGATAGTGGAATACGGCCTTTAGACGGGAGGGGGGGGGGGCCCTTCCCAGAGGCCGTGTTCTACGCCGACTCGAAGGCCCACAACCCGCCTCGATACCATCCTCTCCCTGCGGCGGTCCACCTTCGTCCCCCCGTTCGAGGAAACTCCGAACCAAGGGGGGGGGGGGGGGGGGGAAAGGGGGGGGGGGGGAGATCCCCC
>WURS02034756.1:0-11473 GCA_011762765.2 Rhinocypha anisoptera
GATGCATTACAAAATCTTACCACATTTATTGAAATCAGCCATTATCTTGATTTTACATAATTTGATTTTACAAAACATGAAAATTTAGGTCCCTTGATGTTATGTAAAATCAAGATTTTAATTTAATCGGTGTTTGAATACTGCGAGTTATGCATCCTGAATATCAACTACAGCAAAATCTACTGGCTATAGCGATAGTAACCAATATGACCACTTGTAATAACTGGCAGAACTCCCTAAGTTTTAACAAGTGGACCAACCAATGCAAAACGATCACTGGCTATAGCGATACTCTCGTTATAAGCCACACTAGCTTTAGTGGACTTCTACTGTATATACGCATATACAATAAAAAGAAAGAAGAATATGAATCATGCTTTAAAATATATTTATACAACAAGAGCAAATTTTCAATACCAAGGAGTTTGCTATTACACTTAAGTTAAATAAAGAGAAGAAACCATAAAAAAATTAAAATACAAGTAAGTGCTAGCAGGTTATCTTAAGCATGCAAAACATATTATGCTAAAATTATATTTAGCTATATTTTTTTCCATGATATGTAAGAAAAAATAATATTCTATACAAAAGTATTCAACAGAACATAATTAACTAAAAAGGAAAAGGTATGATATGGATGGATTACGGATATCTTATTCACTATAAAAATTTCCGTTAGAAGTAATCTCTCAAATATTTATCTGTAAGTATAAAAACAAGTAATTCATAATGTATTGCTGAGGCAGCACTCCTAAGCTAAAAAATGGATAAATTGGTATATTTCATTAATATTACCTCACACAATTAAGTGGTGTCACATGCTCCTCAAAAAAATACTTTCATTCAAAACTATCAAGTAGTATTTTCCTGCCAAAATACAGGTGAAAATATCATGGAGAATAAAAATGCTTGTAAAAGCATAAAGAGATTTCAGAGTTTTTTCAGTGCGCTTCATAATAATGGATTTCAAGGGAGAAATGTGGGAAACGATATCAGATATGATATAACACATATAATATGTATAATAAGATCAGCTTCTCCAAAGCAGCAGACTCTAAAATTATTCTCGGGTCAAAAATTCTATCCTGGCTGTTTCAAAACTCGACTTAAGCATCATCCTCAGGCTCCTCTGCCCAGAGGACAATGCTCCAGTTGAATTTTGGAGCCTCAGTAAGAATGGAAACTGACTCAGTGGAAGACCCAATGAGAAAGAATGACATTTTTGACAAGTATAGGCAAAGCATACTATACAATCATGCAGTGTAGAGGAAATTAAATATTTTTATTTGTAACAAGAGTGATGACATTCTTATACTGAGAAGCAAAATATGGGTCAAGTCAGGGCCTGGGTAATGCCTATATTTCATGTGTCAACCACTGGTGACAATTATGCAATGAGTCAACATGCACAATGGTCAAATGTGAAAGAATATATCATGTTCCTGAAAGTCTAAGACTAATACATCTATAATTTAAGCCTGTGTTTGATATGTAACGGGGACTGAAAACTGAAAAATGTATACCTGGCATGGAAACGAGAGAGTGAATGACCTGCAGGCACCGGAACACCCTCTTCTCCTCCTCATCATGAGAGCCGTTTGCGATTTTCCCCTTTGCAGAGGGGCGGCCTCGGCGCCATATCAATGCCACCCCCTCAGCTACCTCCCTCACTTGAGAGGCAAACAACTCCAGGTTGAGCACATCAGGGGTTGGCATGGTGAGGGAGGCAATGCTCTTGATCAGTGCCTCGCACACCTTCATCTCCAAATCTTCATCACTATCATCACCTTTGTTTGTGTCAAATTGTTCACACATTCCTCTGTTTTTACCAATGTCACCTGTTGTAGAAAAAAAGCATTACTCTGGTGGTATGCACCAGCTGGTAGCATGGACAATCAAAGGCAGGGTAATTTGAAAGCATCATTATTGTCTGCCTGTTGTTTTTAAGGGAAAATTGTTCGACGTTTCTTAAGCAATGGCTAGGATTTCACATCTCGTCTTTTATTGAATTACTTCAACTGAAAAACAGTCATCACATAATCATCAACTTTTAAAAAATGCACCAACAACCCTGAAATAGTTTAACCATTGTGGCAATGAACAGTAATTATTATATTATGAACAGCAAATGATTATGCACATTAGCTCAATTAGACAACCCTCAGATACATCCTATATAGCCATTCACTATAACCCAACCCCAATCTTTCATAAAGAAATCACCAGTTGAAAATAAATGCATACCTGAAGGATTATTCAACTCTAAAAACTACATTCTATCTCCATGGCCTTTTTGAGAACAAAACTCAAAAAGAGGCTCAGTTGGACCTTTATTTGGGTAGGTCTGCATACTGAATACATTGGTACATACTACTAATAAAATATCTCACAAAAATTTTGTAAATATTAACAAGTAAATTTATGGATATAGCACAGTGTTATTTGCCACCAACCAGACCAGGGACATGCAACTCTATAATAAATGGTCACCATGTCCCTTAAGAACCATTTATTTTATTTTACTACTATAATAAACTCCACTCTCCTAATCACTCACCTTCCACACATAGAAAAAAGTTTTTGATTTATCAAAAATGACAATTTCTAAAAGTATCTAAAACCCCTTATTTTCATTTAACAGCCTGAGTTAGCCTGGTGGGTAGCCATCTCACTAGCTAGCCCAAAGGTTGTGGGTTTGAGTCTTACCTAGGGGAAGGATATTTTGTTTGAAAATTTTTTTCTTTGATATGAAGAGGATCAAATTGGCTGCACCATTAAAGCATCCTACTCACAAATATGTATAGGAATTTTTAAAAATTTAAAAACAACATTTTTAAATGGATTAAAAAGTATGCATTAATTTATCCTGTTCTTGAAAAGATTTGTAACCCCATACAGATTGTCCTGAAAAATTGTGATTGTGAATTTTGATTGTTAGTTTTGAAAATACATGTAAAATTTAAAATGAAAAACGTGAGGCACATACAACAAATTATTGAAGGATGAATAGTTGACCTACGCCACTAGCAATTTTATTGTACTGCAGATGATATGAACTGTTGAGTGCATTTTCTCAATAAAAGCAACTCCCTACTATTATTGATTGAATGAGCCCGACATTTTTTGTTTTAAATTTTACTGCCATCACAAATGTTCAAGACAATCTGTAAGGGGTTATGAATCTGTATTGGGTTATGAATCTGTGTGGGGTTATAAGTCTGTACGAGCATAGGAGAAATAAATTCATACTTTTTAGTCCGTTTTAAAAATGTGGTTTTTTTAAAATTTATAATTATATAATTATTTTGTACTTTTTAGTCTATTTCAAATCCATTTTCTTCTGGAAATGCTGAGGAGGTATCGGAAATAAAATCATATTTAACTTTTTCCAAATTTATCAATGATCCCTCGACAGCCCTGTAAATATCACACTTGGTTGCCACAAAAAAAAAGTTAACCCCTGCGAGGCTTGAACCCACAGACCACGGGTTGGAAGTCCCACTTGCTACCTCAGATCCAACAAGACATTTATCTGGGATGGGATATTTAGTGTCTTTAATACTGCGGACCCCTCGGTCATTGCCTTCCACCTCACATGGAAATATATATATCTTTATTTCTATGTGTGTGTGTGTATATATTATTGTATAGAATTGCGATCTCATACAGTTCTGAGTTATGATTAAAGTTCCAAGTCTCTAGCTGAGAGGGAAGTTACTTTAAAATCGATTCCCAAGTTTGATAAGAACAGACAAACAGACAAGAAAGCAAGTTAATAAAAACGTGGTAAAATATTACTACATACTGTTCCCTTTATCTCAAACAAAGTAAACTCAGTTAATAACAGTTTATTTACAAACCTTTAGCGAAACGCTCTCTTGGAAACAGACAGGAAGGATGTTGCTTGATGAGTCTTGAAATCGCCAATGCGGGTCCAAGGCGGCTGGGATTGCATAGAGATAGGAATGTTGCTATCTGAGAGCGTACCTGAAGGCACAACTCGTGCGCTGCTGCATCATCTTCATCAATGAGCTGGCTCAAAACCCAATGAGTGACACTAATAATTTCAACCTGTGAAAAAGTTGAAGCAAAAGATAAACATTCAAAGGTTAATTGGCAATGTCCTGGATTTGGTAATTCCATGTTGCTGGGAATGGAAACAAAGAAATTTAAATGACATTATTGAATCAAAGTTATAAGTATGTTTTTAAATAGTGAACAAACTAAGGGTTTGAGAGGGTGGGGTGGTAATCCAAATTATGGATCAATATAATCAAAACTGAAAATATGCTAAGCACCTTATAATGTAGATCCAAGTGAGATCAAACTCATTGAAGCAACAAATGATATTCCAAAGAAATTTTTATATTAACATGAATTAGAAATTTATAGTCAAAGACAGCATTTGCATTGTTTTAAATTTAAATTCTGGAGTAACTTGATCATAAATTCAACTTCCTTGAGCTTGAAATTTATCAAGTGTTAAAGATATAGTACAGGATATAGATGTGTTTATTTAAGCAACTGAGAATTAAACAAAGTACTTAGGATGACAAATTCACGGTACAAAATAATATCATACCATAGAAAATTGAATTGATCTGATATTTTAGTCATTAGCACACAAGACAAATAAGTTGTAGAGGGCTTAGGTGATCCACGTATAAACCAGTCATCAATATAGAATGTAACTACTATGTAAGGAACACTTTCTTAAGGAAGGCTGCCTACAGTCAGAACAAATTAATACTAAACAACAATTATAACAGATTATAGCCTAATAAACATGATGGGGAAATGGAAAGAAAATTTCATAAATAGACAATAATTCACTAATTTGGCTATTAGCCATTGAGTAGGAGGTAATTACAAAATTTATTTTACAAACGTTCCAATACAAGAAGCACCCTATATTCAATAACATGTTACAGTAAAATCTATTTTAAGTCCTAGGCGTGAACCATAATTGGTCATGAGAAATGAAAAGATGAGTAATAATGCATTCACAAATAGAGGAGTGGATGAAAAGAAGATAAATGGAACATTATTTATCAGATTCTAATCAAGGAAATATGTTACATGTTTTCGACATAGAGAGAAGCACACTACTAAATAAACACTCGTATCTAATTAAAAAAAGGTAGATCAAAAGAGGGCACAGCATTTTTCAGAAAATAATCCAGACAATTATAAACCAGTTATCCACTTGATCTTAAGCTGCTTAACTCCAAAGAGGTGTAAGAATTTTAAGGCAATATTTTTGGGAAGTAAAGTTTGAAGAAAGATAATCAGGACAGATTTCCAAATCCATTCTCTTGGAGTAATTGAATTAACTTTGCAGTTTCCACATAATAATTTATTAACCACGACCATGGTTTCATAGCAAGGCTACATCACCTGATGATGTAGCCTTGATACGAAACCATGGTCGTGGTTAATAAATTATTATGTGGAAACTGCGAAGTTACTTCAATTACTCCTAGTATGTTGGACTTCCACAAAGTTAAGCCGTATCCCTTCTCTTGCTTGTGCATGCAAAAGGGACTTGAAAAGGGGATCTCCTGTTATTGGCAGTCTCTCCCTCCCCTTCTGACCTTCAACTAATACCTTTTCCTGCATTGTCTACAAGTCTAGCTCACCTTTCCATATGTTCTATTATTCCGATCGATCAGCTATGGACGAAATAGCACCAGGAAATGACAGACTGGAGCACATATTCCAATATAAGTTGTAAAGTCATTCCCCAGGAAAGTCTGTGGCATAAAACCGCAAAGCCTCCTCTAGTAAAATCAACACAAAGTCTCACATAAAGCCTTCCTTACAATGTAGAGTCATGAGGTATTACAATGTAATGGGTGTTTGAACCCTGCGAGCTATGCAACCCGAATATCAACAACGACAAAATCTACTCACTATAGCGAATATGACCACTCGTAATAATAACCTACAGAACTCTCTATTTTTAACACATGGACCAACCGATGCAAAACGACCACTCACTATTGCGATGCTCTAGTTATAAGCCAAGCTCGCTATAGCAGACTTCTACTGTATTTCAACCTGAAAACTGGTTGACTGCTGCCATACACTCAACCAATTTAATTTTCATTTAATTATGACCCTCTACTAAAGTCGTACATTACAGACAAGCACTTTCGTGTAAAATGTGATAACGAATACTCGGATTTGAAGAAACTTTCTGCTGGTGTTATACAAGACTGTGTTGGACCCATTCTGTATCTATTATGCACAAATGATCTGCCCAATAGAGAACAAAAAAGAGTAGCTATATTATGTTGATGATACAGCAATTATTGCAACAGGGGAGAAGTTGAAATGGCAACAGAAAGACTTCAGAGATCTATTACGGAAGTGACTACATGCACTAAGAGATGGAGAATAAAAATCAATGAAACTAAATCAGTACATATCAATTTCACTAACAGGAAAGTAGAATTAGTAAGAGTCAGTATCACTGGTCAAGTGGTACGATATGCAAACACAGCTAAGTATCTGGGTATGACATTGGATGCTAAACTCAAATGGAAAGAACATGTACAGAAAAAGAAGGAAGAACTCAATATAAAATACAGGAATACGATATTTATTGGCTCTTAGAAAGAAACTCACAACCAACAATAGAAAATAAATTGCTGTTATACAAAGAGATACTGAGGCAGGTGTGGACATATGGAATTCAACTCTGGGGTTGCACAAAGAAAACAAATCTGGCAATGTGTCGTGTGAATTGTGACGTGTGTTTAATGTTTGTGTAACAGGCTCCAAAACAATAAACACACATCACAATTCTCCAAACATTTACTTATACACGGACACACCAGCGATTTCACTTCCAAAATTTTACATGTACAAAACAAGGGACCCAAACTTGATGCATTAGAGGAATTGGAAATTTTAAGTTTTATATCTTGTGAGAACTTGTTGAACGAATTATTGTATCCCTCCCGCTCTCCCCTCCTGCATTTCCCCCAAACCCCCCTCCCAGTAGCCCTCTCCCGTCCCTTTACCCCCACCACCATTACTCCTGGGTTTACCCACCACCCTAATGACCACCCTCCTGCCTAGCCATTAGCCCGCCATGACGATTATCGTCAAAACCAATTGTGTCTAATCTTATTGTTCTGTGGAAATATATCAAAGCTATAACCTCTATTTGTTTACTGTAGGCGAGGTAATAATTTAACAGTTGGAGTGCTGTAATGTGAAAGCCAATGGAAAACTATCACATTATTCTCTGAGGAGGAGCAGCTCAACAAATTAACTTTTTTATTATGACAAGATGGAAATAAAATATTAATTCAATCATCTAATCAAATCCAGAGCACATTGAGAGAATAAAGATGCAGAGTAGATGCCTTGGATGAGCTGGAAATTTTGAGTCATTTAAAATCTAAAAATGGTCCACTGCATAATGAACATTTGTACTCTTCTCATTCCCCCCTCTTGCACTTTCCTCAACCTAATTATAACCCTTTCCATTCAACCCTCCGGTTAACCCAAGCAAACCCCAAAGGTCACCACCACCCCCACCCACATAACCAAAACCTTCCTTCTCTACCTCCCCCACCTAAGACCACTAAATCCACTCACTCCCCCCCTCCCCTTTGCTCCACCCACAACCTCTTCTCTTTTACTGAACTTGTGCTTTGCAATTTTTGTGTTTCACCTGATGGTGTTGTAAAGCAAACAAAACCATCGTTATGAATGTAAATAAAGTTTTAAGTAGACACTGCATATTTCTGTTTCTTCAACAAAAAATATTAAGCTGAAATTGGCCCGTTTAAAAAATTTCTTTCTATTAATCACTACTTTTGAAATGCATGACTCTGAGACCTATATTCTCTCCCTTTGCATTTCTAAGATCATGGTAGCACATTACACTCTTCTTGAATTCCTATGGCTGTTCTCTACTCTTCTAGCTCTTTGACTATTCCAAATAGGATATGATTTGCTTTGCATTTTAGAATATTGACACTTGATGATTGATGCTGTTAGATTTGGGCACTTTGTCCTTCTTTGGATAATAATAATATCTTTGTCACTAAGATGGTACAAAAAGCACAATAGCCATTGTCACATAAATATATAAATTGTAGTAGTATGTTGCATTAATACAGGTCATATTAAAATTCAAAATAGGTATTAAAGAATTAAAACATCAGTTTAAAATTGATCACATGGGAGTAAAATATAACTGTGAACATACACATTTACAAGTTATCATTTAAAAATTCTCTTACTCTATAGTATGCTTTACAGAGTAATATCTCCTAACCGTAGTTTTGACAATATTAATTGACATTATGTCCTTAATGATATTATGTAATTTGTTGTACATAATGGAAATGGAATGCCTAGGGCTTCTCATGTTGCAACTAAAGGAACATGATTTTAGGTGAATGTTGGCTGCTGTGCGAGTGTAATAGCAATGCCATTTGCTACTTTGAGAAAATAGGTGAGGGTTTAATTTGGCAAAAGTGACATAACTTAGAATATATAAAGATGGCAATGCAAGAATTTTCACATCAATTAAAATGGGTTTGCCGTGTGCTCGGAAAGACACCCTTTACAGCTTTGACTGCCTGTTTTTGAATGGAGAAAAAATTTCTGGATAGTCTTGAACCACCCCAAAAGATTATAGCATATGAAATCTCTTGCCGGCCTCGGTGGCCACGGGGTAACATCCTCATCTGCCAACCTGGAGGTCGCGGGTTCAAATCCCGACTAGGTGAATTTTTCAATCTCCACCTAGGGCATGGTTGTGTGTGTTTCGTCGTTGTTATAAAAAAAAATGTTATGATGTCAACTTTAAATTGGCTTCTTAGTGCTGTATGTGGGCGATTGGAAAAAAAATAAAAATAATCAAAGAATGCAATTTGCCAAAGTATATACGTTTCAGAACTTTGTTTGATACAATTGGAGCCAGCAGTATTATAAGAACACCAGATGTAAATTTTCTGATAGAGAGATGATATAAAATTATCTAAGTCCAGATTTTAATTTATCAATAGACCAAGAAATTTTGTAAAATGCTATGGGTGAAGCACGAGAAAGGTAGGGAAAAAGTGGTGGAATAGTCTTCATGGCAGACAGAGTGATATGTTACATTTTGCAGATGACGTAGTGACATTAGCAAAAAGTGAAGAATGTTTATCTAACTTGAGAGAGTTGGAGGGTGTCTGTAACAGTTACAATATGAACATTAACAGAGAAAGGACGAAGATCCTTGTCATGAGCAGAACAGGAACTGATGCATACGTCACGCTAAATGGTCGAAGACTTAATACAGTGCAGGAGTTCCAGTACCTTGGAAGCAAAATCACATCAGATGGAGGCAGTGCCAAAGGTCTCAACAGTAGGATTTACCAGGCCAAGGCAGCTTTTAATAAGAAGAAAGGGCTCTTGACTTCCAACAACATTAATTTAGGTTTAAGAAAACTCCTACTCAAGACATTTGTGTGGAATGTAATGCTTTATGGGAGTGAGACATTGACACTTGATAATGATGGAAGAAAGAGAGACCTTTGAGATGTGGAGCTACCGGAGAATCCTCAAAATACCTTGGATGGAGCGGGTGACAAATGAAGCTGTACTACGGAGAGCTGATGATTTTCCATGTCTGGGGAAACCAATGAGAAAGAGAGGAGACACCTGGATAGGCCACACTATAAGACATGAGGGATTACTAGGAACCATTACAGGGGGCTCAGTTCATGGTAAAAATACAAGAGGAAGACCCAGGAAGGAATTATTAAGCAAATTGTAGAGGATGTGGGTTGCCATTCCTACTTGGAGTTGAAGAGGCTGGCCCAAGATCAAGCGGAATGAATGTGAAAGACTGCTGCCAACTAACCTACAGATTGCTGACCAGAGAAAAAGAAGATCATGCCATTTGGAATATTGATCAACAGATCTGAGTATTAAACAGTAGTTCTGATAAATTTTGGGAGTGGATTATACAAGAGGCACATCAGCATAAAGTGTGGTACAAGTGTTAACAGTAGTCGTGCTGGGAAAGGAAGGCAGATCACTCATAAAAAATGATTAGTAACAATGGTCACATTTATCCCTGTGGTACTGCCATTTCCACCTTAGAGGGGCTTGAGTTAGCTGTGACCAACCCATTGTTTGATCTTTGTGTATACTTCACACTTTGATATCTGTCACTAATGTAAGACTTTAACCATTGAAGAGAAGTGCCATGAATCCCATGGGATTATAGTTTCTTAAGTAAAAGACGATGGCCAATAAGATCAAAAGCTTTACATAGGTCATAAAATATGCCTACAGTTAATTGCTTACTATCCGATGCTTAAATAATTCAGGTAAGAAGTTGAAATATAATAGTAGTAGTTGATTTATTTTTTCTCAAACCATTGTTTTTTCTCATTGTTTTCACCTCTGTTCATTAGTGAGCAATGGTTATTATAATTATCAAGGTAGCTAATTAACCGTTAACTAACAGTTTTTCCTATATCTTTGAGAAAGAAGTGAGTATAGATAATCGTCTATAATTATCAGAAATATTTGGGGACCCTTTCTTTGGGATGGGGCATATACAAACATACATTAGACTAGAAGGAAATTGACCAAGCATGAAAGAATAGTTTGTAATACATGATAGATAAGAGAGGTGCTATTAAGTGACAATATCTTAGCTATCTTACTAAGCTATCTTATCAATATCTTAGCTATCTTACTAAGTGACAATTAAGTGACAATAGCTTCCTTCCTGCTCTGCTCTCAGAGTAAGACCAGAGTGGAGTGCGCTTCTAGGTTATTGCGCATCTAGTCACTGGATGAACTAATCACATGACTGCTGTGCAGAAAGATAACGATTGCCATAAAGCTGAATGTGATTTCTTGTGAGAATTCAATTGGGAGAATTTAATATGGCCGCCAGTAAGGAGTCGCGTGTTTTCATCGCTCCCGTGTTTCTTCTAATTTTTATTGTGTGTTCGCCTCTTTTTGTGAATTTTTCTGTTCGTGTTTGTGCTGTTTGGTCCAGTGAACATCCACCGTCTTTTGTGTCGTCAGTTCCTCGTGATATTTTCAGTTATAGAAGATATTGCTTTTCCGCCTATGCATCCTGTGGCCTGTCCCTCCGGTACCTCCGTCGCCCCGGCTACCAGCTGCCGAACTCCCGGCGATTTCTCGGACCCTCGCCGGCTGCCTCGTCGTCGTACGCCCAGTGTGGAGTTGTCCTGCTTCTCATTTTACTTTCGGGTGACGTGAACATTAATCCAGGCCCCTCCTGTGTCTCTCAACTAGATCTATATTATCAAAATGTGAGGAGTTTAAAAAATAAGCTCTCTACTTGTGATTCTCACTCCCATGAACTCTCCCAATTAGACGTTATTGCTTTCTCAGAAACTTGGCTAACCCCTTCGGTTGGTAATAACGAACTATCTTTCTCCGATTCACATAATGTTTATCGTAGGGATCGGTCTTC